>JAJONR010006176.1:0-49767 GCA_029582245.1 Solanum etuberosum | reverse complement strand
AAAAATCTTACTTCATCCCCCCCCCCCCCCCCCCGGCACCAAATCCTTTCAAATTATAATTTAGATATTATTTTAATTTCTTTAATAAAAAAATTCCTCCCCACCCCACATAACCTCCGGTTCTAATATTTTTTATCGTTTGTATTAGATATTTTTATTTTTTAGAAAAATAATTTTTTACTTGACGCAAGACTTTTGTTAAAATAAAATTTTTATTTTTGTTATATTCGATACGTAAGTAGAAAAATATGTTTTCCTAAATTATATATACAAATCTAACACAAAGCGAGAAAATGTAAGAGCGGAGGGTTAGATGGGGTGGCGTAGAATTTTATTTTATTTAAAAAATTATATAAAAAAAAAATTAGGAAGGAGTGGGGGAGGGGTGAGGTCTAATTTTTGTTTTAAATATTTTATAAAAGAATCTTAAAAAATAAAAGGACGGGAATTGTCGGGGGAGTGGGGGGGTGGGGTAGGAGATGGTGGAGTGGGGTGAGAAAAATAATTTAAATTTTATTTTCTTTAAAAAATAATTATATTTATTAAAAAATAAATAAAGTGGGATAGTAATACTTTAGTCTTTAGTTTTTAACTAACATTAATCATTTATTTAATTTTTGTCAAAGTAGAATATTTTATCCATGTGGAATCATATGGCAAGATTTTTGCAAATAAAAGACAGTGTATTACACACACCACTGAGATGTGTTTCTCAAACTAATAAGGGATAGTTTAAGTATGAAATTCACACTCCCAATAATTTATATATATATATATATATATAAATGAAAACAAATACTCAATATAGTATGTTGAAATGTATGCGTCCACTAACTACGATAGGACCAAGTCCTTTATACAGTTATAATACACAAAGGTAAATACTGGAAGTAAAGATAACACACACAACTTTACGTGGAAACCTCCTTGCACAAGGAAGTAAAACCACGACCTGTCTCACAGAATTTTCAAACTGTTTTTACTAATCTTTTCAAGCAAAAGTAAAACACAGTTTACAACCACACAAGAGATTAACCTCCTAATCTCTAAACTAAGTAATACAACTTATTACTTAACGAGCCTAAGCAATGCCTGCATTGCCCACTATACTAACCCTCATAGATTAATATAGACTTTTAACGTAAGACACAAAGTTGCCCTCAACTATGTTCTTACAGTGATTCACACAAAGTTTTGAAACGTTTCTAACACAAGTGAAACGAATCCTACAAGATAAGCACAAATACAAGCAATCAAAATAACAACAAGTTTAGGAAGCAATTCTTCAATCGATGAGGTCCCTTGTTGTTTTGTTGAAGCTTGAATTTTCTCTTTCTTTAAATGAATGAATGATATGTTGTTTGTCATGTTGAATATATCAATCATAAAGAGTTATTGACCGATGGACAAACAACCTCGTCCATTCTGATTGGTTCAGTACGTTGGCGCCTCACCAACCTCTGACGAGACAGCTTTTCAGTTGTATGGCACATTGCCCTGGACGAGGATACTCTGCAGAGGACCAGGTCCCTGCATTTGTGAGGATCATCAAAATATCTGCAAGCAGTGAGGCTTATCATAGTATATTCACACTTGTATATGTGAGCACATATATAGGCATCATAGTCATAAAATAAAACACAAATCATCGCTTGAATAGCTAGATGTCATGTTTAAAGAAACTATATATATATATATATATTGTAATAATCATTTTTGGATGGACTTATTTCAACTATACCCTCTTTGTCAAGGAATAAATTTCTACTTCTATTGCAAGGACTTCATCCAAATTCTTGATGGACCATCCACAATCATTGAGTTTTATGATATTTTTTATGTAACGCTCTAACCCTACTTTTACTGGCTTGAACAATCCAAAGGAACAGTTGAATAAAAACAAAACTATATATATTAAAGATATTATGATGGAGCGTGTTGCAACTATTATTCGCCAGTAGTAAGGAAAGGGCCTACTAGAAAGAAAGAAAAAATTGTAACAAAAAACAAGAAGAAGTTGTTCAGAAGATAAACATCATCGATCACTAATTATCCTTTAGAGTTCTCATCAAATCTAATCAACAAAATTTGTTTGAATTATTTGACATAAAGCAAAAAACGTTCACTTTTCACAAACTTTAATGACATAAACTGCTCAAAAGTATATTTTGAGGGGTTCATTTAGTTATTTTCTCTAAAATCTAAACATACATGACTTTAGAGCAAATTTTAGGTTCAACTCAAAAAAACATCATGTAATATACAAATTGAATTCATGATCAATATTTGTTTAAATCCTTGATTTATATCTGTAGATACAAGGCTTCAAAATGCATAAAAACTAGTAATATTCAACCAACAAAATCATGCAACAATTGCCCTCCAATAATATTACTATTATTATTATGATCTCTTCCTAACTGATGATTTTGTGCTTCAAATCCATCACCAAACATGAATCCCTCGTTATTTGCATCGATACCAAAACGTCGTGCTGCATTTCTGGGGAAAGATTCCGATGATAAACCCCCAATTCCATTATTGTTTTGATGATGAAGTCCCAATGTTAATGACACCCCACCATTTCCACCTGATGATGCATTCATCACTTGATCAATTCCAACACGAGAACGAGGCAAAATATTGTCGTATGATACATTCATTTCATCTTCTGGATTATTATTTCGCGTTCTCTTCGATGGAACTAGTTGAAATTGTTGTGCTGATGATGTAGATGGAAGTGAATTATTACTTGTGGGAAAATGTACTTCAATGGGATTGTTGTTGTTGTTGTTATTGTTTTGGCCTTGCATCCTTTGTGAAGAAGATTTGTTAGCTTGCCTAGTTTCAAGCATGTGTATTTCTTCAACCATAGGCTTCCATAGCCTAACTCTTGCATTGATGAACCAATTAGAAACCTGAAATACAATATTGAATTAGATAATGTACATGCATTATGTGCAAAAAGACTTGTTTGACTGTATAACAAAGGAAGAATTTTTTAAAAAAAATTATGATGCAAGGATATTTGTGTGAGAAGGGTGTGGCTATCTCATCAACGTAAAATGAAAAGTTGAAAGTTAAATTGTTTTAAAAGTTAAAAAAGGGTCATTTTCAATGAAATTCCACAAGTAGGGTATGTAAAAAAAGAGTAAAGTGTACGTAGACCTTACGCCTACCTCATGGAGGTAGAGAGACCGACTCCGAAGAACCATCAATCAAATGCAACAATCAATATAGGCATGAAAATGAAAAACGAAAGTATATGACAACTAATAAGAAAAGCGGTGCAAAACATTTACAAAAAGAAATGGATTGACATATATAGATTGAAACGGATCAAAGAAATCAGTCGATTTGGAAAATTTGCAGACCTGATTCCTTGAAAGACCAGTCTGTTTGGCCAACATTACTTTGTCAGAATCTGTGGGATAACTGCAACAACATCAATACTAATGAGTTAAATTTTACATAAATAAGTTGATTAAAGTTCATCCCAAATCACAAATCAAATAAATTAAACATAATCTAGAGAGTGAGGGTTACAGATTCCAAGAATTAAGTGACACATATATATGGTTAAAACAATAAACTTTATATTTTTCATTTTACTCGAAGCTATCATAACGACACAAACATTATGACATGTTTAAAAGCAAAAATATTATAGTCATACAACTAGAACAACATGTTTCCTCACAAGTTTCAACACTTTCTTAATAAACGATGTGCCGATTCAAACTATATCAAACTCCATACTTTCACCTTTCTCCAATACATGAATAAAGCCATAAACAAAAACATGCATACACCGACCCGTCTGCAGTTGCTACAACAATGTTACATCCGGATAAAGTCTCTTAATAAATGAAATACTGGTGCAATGTAAAGTCCATCACCATTAACCTTAATGCGATTTTGAGAAATGAACATATAATAAACAAAAAATCTCAAAATTCATAAATTTCAAATCTTGAATTCGCCAGTATCAAAATGACACACATGATGAAGTAGTAGTACTTACGGGTGCAAGAAATGGTCAAACAACCAAGCCCTAAGAACAGTTACAGCGCGCTCCGGTAGGCCTCTTTGTGGTCTCCAAACAGGCTGATGATGCTCAACAAATCCTGCTCTTTGGAAATTATTATAATTAAAGTTGCCTTTCCCAACAGATCTTGTACTTGTAGAATCATCACAATTTATTTGACTATTATGACTATGAGTTTGAGATTTAATTGTGTAGTTCATTTGGTCACAAATGGCATTTTTTAGGCACCTAAAGTGTTTGGACAATGCTTTTAAAGATAGGTTTGCAAATGGGGCTGCATTTCCAAGTCCAGGAACTGATTCAAATGATGCCACTACTCCTTGTAGCTGTTGATAATATTGCTTATACCTTCTATATACCTGAAATGAAATATATCATCCCTAAATCATAAGTTTGTCAAGAATATGCAATTTGAAATTTCCTTAATATCATAAATATATACTATCCGTTTCATTTTAGGTGTCTTAATTAGTCTGACTAAACACTTAAGTTTAAAAAAAGTGAAAGAGACTTTTTTATCATACACACTTGAGCTAAAGAAGATAATATACAAACCTTATTTCTGCCTCATTGAATTAAAAAAAATATTTCTAAAAAAAAATCCTCGGCTCACTAACAACAAATTAAAACAATTATGAAATAAGAAATACCTCTTTTGTCCTCAAGTGCCTGCCCTTATTAGGTGATTGTGTAGGCAACAGTCCCTCCCAATTAGAAGGTTAGTTTTGGAATCTGTGCTGCCTAAACATTACTGACTCATTAGCTACAAGGCCTACACGAGAGTTAACTAACCTAAGTACATTGGATAATAATTGAGTGAAGTCGAAATATTTTTTAAAATAAAGGTATTTGGAATTGAGATTAGAATGAAGAGTATTTAGGAGTTTAAGAAATAGAATTTTGTTTAGTTTTTTAAATGAATTTAAAAAAAGAAAAATAAGAGGAAAGAGCTAGGGTATTGAATGATTTGTCCTTATGATAAATATTATTTTCCCCTAATCTCTTCATCCTACAAAATACGGCCAAATTAAGTTTCATTATACCTATTTTAAGTCGTAATACCTTCATCCATTTAGGGGCCGTTTGATAGGAGGTATAAAAAAAAATGCATGAAGTAACTTGAATATAACAAATACTTTGTTTGATACAATTTTTTAACCTATATAATGCAAGGGTTTTACATAAATTTCCTCCAAATGTGTACTTTTTTAGAAATATACAATTCATGTTACAAAATCAAACAGTGCCTGATAAATAATATCAGTATTACTAATACACTATATTCAACATTATTAGTAGACGACCCTCAAAAGGCACCAATCTTCGTGCATATATTCTCTCTATCAATGACCTTTTTTTTCTTTTCAAAAAGATGATTTAGTGATCGAACTTCTATCGACTAAAAAGCATAGGCATCTTGTTACCTAATAATACAACCAATTTGACTCAAAAGAATTTAATTTATACTGTATGCTAAGAGCATATATAAATTGGATACTGCATGTCTAAGCCCTAAAGAATGAATTTTCGTTATATAGAGAAAGAAATCACAAATCTGAAGAAATTAAACAAAATTTCATGACATGTTATATATAATGGTAAGAGTTTAATTTCTAATTATAGGAGTAAATAAAAATACTGTTTACTTTAGAAAAATAAAGCACAAAATTAGACATGACTTGGATGGAGTTGAAAGAAAAATGAGGTTGAAATTGAAAGGTATAAACAAGGAAGGATTTGGTGGAGTGATAATTAATTTTCATACTTAATCAGAAGTATTGAATTCAAGTATTGATATGAGATTGTGACAAAGACTTTATCCCTAATATGAAATTTTCCTGCGAATCTAAATTCAGTCTGGCTATTTGGAGTCGTGAATTTCAATAGCAATAAATAAAAAAAATCATTTTTTCTATTCATTGAACAACGGACCAATTTGTAAAACTACTCATTTGAAATAATCACGAAATCTTATTTCGAAAATTTGATATCAAATCTCATAGTTTAAAAATATAATCACTATATATATATAGGTTTTTAACCACACAAATAATTTTAAAATACAAAACTATACATTAAAATATAAAAAAATACCTCATCAAGCATTGAAATTAACTTGGAATTGTTCCTCCTGTGCTCACTTCCATCATCATTAGATGCATCTATTGAAGAATCATCCATAATTCCAACAGAATCATCATCTTCTAATAATTTTTGAGCATAAATCCCACAAATATCTTCCATCAACTGTTGTGTAGGTTTTAAGAATCTTGATCCCTTGAGAATTGAAGCATATCCAGTAAAAGGTCCAACAATAGTGCTACCACCACTCTTCGATGACAAAAACTCATTATTACAACAATCGGCCGCGGTAGCCGCGGCCTGTACAGTTGTAAATAATGATGAGTCATATCTCTGTAAGTTCAGCTCCAGCGGAACAGTACTATTATTACTAGTACTAGTACTGTTCCGCTGATGATGATTATGAGATGATAAAGATAAAGACAAACCTTGACCTGGAGTCACATAAGTTATATTATTCTTACTATTATTATTATTCGACTCATGATAAGTTGATGATGAAACAATATCAATATCATGATTTTGATTTGTGTTGTAGAGGAAAGGGTTATTGTTAATTTGTTGAAAAGAAGAAGATATTTGTGGATCCATGGATTTAATTAGAAGGAAATTATCAGAAGGATTAAGGAGAAATGATGGATTGTTATTGTAGAAATTAGGGATGAAATTAGTATTAGTATTAGTATTAGTATCACCTCTAAGCTTATCTCTTCTGCTTTGTTGTGGGACATGATATGCTTCAAATCCTTCTGCAGCCATAAGGGGAAAGAAAGAGAAGAAGCACACACAGTTACTGTATTTTTTTATTTTTTTTGATAGTTAGACAGAGAGGAAGAGTGGAAGAGAGATGTGGGTGGGAGTGATGTGATATTGATGAAATGAAAGGCTATTATTATTATGACTATCTAAGCTACGTAGCTAGCTCATCATATCTTTCACTTCTTAGATGCAAAATATTGAACAAAGATCTGATGCAGCGGATGAGACTTTGAATTCGACCTACAATATGGAAAAAAACCTTTGGTAGGAAATGTTTCTTTTCGAAATAGAGCTTTATGCAACGTGAGTTTAGAATAATCAGACTTTAATGTAATTATCAAACATTAGATGAGAAAACAAAAAAAAAAAAAATAGAGAAAATTTGGAATAAACCAAGTTATTTTTATATAAGTACTGAAATAAAATAATTTTATAAAATATCATAATTTATGAGATATTTTTATTTATCGACCAACCAAATGATTCTTTATTATTAGTTAATTTATAACAATTTGGGTCATTTGATAGCTAGTACAAAAGTAATTTATTCATATATTA
The DNA here is from genome assembly GCA_029582245.1 of Solanum etuberosum. Classification (NCBI taxonomy): domain Eukaryota; kingdom Viridiplantae; phylum Streptophyta; class Magnoliopsida; order Solanales; family Solanaceae; genus Solanum; species Solanum etuberosum. The sequence continues at coordinate 42,320 of JAJONR010006176.1, read as the reverse complement.
ATTTTTGTATGAGTTATATATTATTAAAAAAAATTGTTTATGTATGAAGTTAATATATAAAATTAATACGAAATTTAATTTAAAAATTTAAAAATTTACATAAAAGAAAATTAATGTATTATCTTTTGTAGATTAAAAGACAACGTAACTAATAACTACACATATGTATAATTTTAATCAGCCGTCAAATGATGTCTTAATCATACATTCTACATTATAAATTACTTCCTCTATTATATATTATTTGACCATTATTGACGTAATATATCATTTAAGAGAATTTTAATTGAAATTGTATTTCATAAATTTTGTTTTTATATAGAATTGAAAAGGTATAATAAAACCTAGTCAAGTTACTTCTATGGTAAAGAGATGAAGATGGCCAAATTGACACACTAACATGTTCTCCCTTTCTTTGCAGAGTTCCACTTGACCAATAAATGCAAGTGTGGGGTCTGCTCTTCCTTTAACAAAACTTACTACATGGGGATGTGCAACCTCTTTCTCCCTGCTAATTATTGCCCCAGGTTAACCCCCATAGTATTTTCTTATACTCCGTCTCATTTTAGATGACATCGTCTAATTTAATACGATACATAAAATAAAACTTAAACTTATAATTTAAATATTTATTTTATTGTAAATCATTTTATCAAGTAGTGATGTAGAGTTCAAGGTGATCAGTTGGACACTCTTCATCAAAATAATATATATATTAAATTTTGGATTCCCTTGACAAAAAAATTGGCTTCACCAGTATGATATTAAGAATTAAAAGAAAATCTTAAAATTAAATTATTTATAATTATAATAAGATACATTCATTATAGGAGTAACTATAATGGAAATGAATTGATCATGCCATATTAATGGGATAGAGAGTGTATGTATATATATACTAGGGAATTTGTCCGCGCTTCGTGCGGTGGTTATATTTTTAAGGGATAATTTTACAAAACTCACCATCCATGTGATTTACAATATTACGTATACCTTCTTTATTTTGATTTTTTTTTAAACCATTCTTTGAATTTATTTAAAATAAATATAAATTAATTATAATTTGAAAACTTTGTCCTTTTGTATTAATTTCTTCATATTAATTCACATTATTTTAAAAAATGACTTATATAATGAAAGTTTTAAAAATAAATCAATATGAAGAAGTGTGAATCTTTGTTTGATAAAAAAGAACGCGTTTATATATATTTATATAATATATATTATAGTATAAACTTATTTGTGTTGATTTATTTTTAAAGTATTTATTAAATAAGTCATGGTTTTAATAATATGCATTAATATGAAGAAATTAATACAAAGAAGGGAAAATTTGTCAAGTTATAATTGATTTATATTTATTTTAAATAATTTTAAAGAATGGTTACAAAAAAATCTAAAATAAGGGATGTAGACGTAATATCGTAAACTACAGAAAAGGTGAGTGTTATAGAGCGAAACTCAAATGAATTATCCCATTTTTTTATTAAAAAAATAATTTTTAATCTCTATCAATGTCATGTCTTTTTTTTTCTCCAGTTATAACATCATTAATTGTTCTAATTATATTATTTTATCAAGAAAAATACCAACATGAATTTTTTTTGTTAAACTAAACAATTAGTATTGAACAAAAGAGAGAATTTATTCTTAAGCAATAAGCTATAATATATATATATCCTTTAATTAATTTCATTTATATTGTACATAGCAAATATTTCGTAGTAAATTATGATACACATAGATACAAGCATTTATTGGCAATTGACCCTTTAAATTTCTTTTAATCTAAATAAAAGTTACATTATAATAAGGATAAAAAATTAAAAATATTATAATACCGATATTTCGATATAAAAAACAACTATGAAAAATTAAATATGAATAAAAGAATCATATACCTTTTTATAGATTTATTACAACAAAAATTTAAAAATTTTGTCAATTGAAGAACAAAAGTTAATATTTATTTCCAAGAAAATAAGAGTAGCATAAGCCTTTCAGCCTTGTGTTCTTATTTAAACGGTGTTCATATATTTATATTAGTAATTGTAATTTAATTTATATATATATATATATATATATATATTTTAAAAGGTTATTTCGTGTTTTTTGGTTATAATATTATTATATCTTTTATTTTATTACTTTTTTATTGACATTTTTATGAGGAAAAATAAGAGACCAAATTATATAAATAGAAATTAAACAAATAACTCTCATACTTCTAAAATTCAATTACTCGTGCTTCAAATTAAATTTTAAGTTCGTATAAAAATTATACTTAAGAGGCATCATAAAGATACACAAGAAAGAAAGAATGAAAGAAAGAAAAACATAATACAATACACATATCATTGCGACTTTAATCATTAATAAAAATAGAAGGAAAAATAAAATCAACACATAATTGTCTAAGATCTTGTCATATCCACTTCACAAGTCTATCAATATTCAAAGCTTTCTTCTTCTTTTTCAAGTCAAACAAAGGTAGAGAGGCATCATTATTGTTGATATTCACTTCACAAATCTATCACTATTCAAAATCTTTTTTCGTATAAAAATTAAATTTAAAAGGCATCATAGAGATATATAAGAATAAAAAGAGAGAAAAAAATAAAGAAAGAAAAAATGAAAAAGTACAATACATATATCATTAAAAATAGAAGGGAAAAGAAATCAATACATAATTATCTAAGTTCTTGTCAATATCCACTTCAAAAGCCTATCACTATTCAAGAGTCTTCTTCTTCTTTTTCAAGCCAAATAAAAGCATGAATATAATACAATGATGAAAATGTAGGGTAACTTTGGATAGAATCTCATGAAACAAAAAAATATAAATTTATATAGAAAATAATGGAGGAATACCATAAGGTTTCATGTTTAATATTTAAGGGTTATGAATATGAAAAGTTGAAAATTATGAATATATGCACATTATATCTAATAAAGAAGATATATTATAGTGGGAGGTGAAAAGTTATGTACTTGAATATAAAGACTTTATGAGATATTAAAAATAAAATAAATAATTAAATGAAGAAAAATGGTCAAAAAAATAAGAAAAATAAATAAATATGAATGGAGGTCATAGAGAGATGTCACATCACCTCCTCTATGTTCCTCCTTTATATAGATATATATGATTTGTATTTTAGTTTTTTGTTTCGTCGATGGATTGTCACCAACTATAAAATTTGTGTGATAATAATTGTTGAGATAATAAGTATATATGTAATTAGGGATGGCAATTCGTTCGGTTTGTTTAAGTTTGGGCAGGTTATTGATCTGTTCATTCATTAGCTTAACTCATTTTAATCCAATTTGACAATAAAGAAAAAAATAATTATTAGGTACTAAAATAGTTTAAAAGAACAAATAAAACAACTAAGCTTAGTAAAAATTGAATTGAGGTGAGTCTTGACCCATAATGTAACCAATTACCTAACTCATTTTGATCCAATCCATTTTGAACCAAGCAAGTTTGGATTGGTTTGGATCTTGACTCAATTATTGTCTCAACTCATTTTGATCCGCTCAAATTTGACTTAATCCGCCCAACTATCACACCTTGATTATTTGTTTTGCGACAGAGATGACTATTCAAAATCAAGATTTAAATATTATACGTTTGTGAACAATGCGTTTAAAACACAATTTGTTAGATCGTACTGTGTTTTGTAATTTCTTATGTTTATTTTTTGGTAGGGTTACATGTTTTGTAAAGCATATGGTGTACATTAATTTGACAAATTTAGTGGTTGAAACAGTTAAAAGGAAATATCTCATAACACTGTACGTCAACAGAATCCAATAATTGATTACCTAAATCTTTTTACTTAGCTATACCCTATTAAATAAGTACGACTTGTAATTCTAACTTTTAACTAGTGTGACTACGACATGGTAACAAAACAGAAAATTATATTTTACTCATATCATAAATCATAATATATATCTGCAAGTCCATAAGTACTATCACAAAGAAATGTAAGGAATAAAGTCATGCATGCAAATATCCAAGCTTATTTTTTTTCCTATAGGCTGCCCTCTCTCGGGCCTCGGTTGGATCTTGGTCCAGCCTACTACGAGAATTCCGTATCTAGCAATCCAATCTACAATCGATCTAAAAAAAAAGTAATTCCTTCTCTTTTATTTAAAATTGACACTTGATTTTTGCCTTAAATTGCTTTAAAAAAAAAACAAAAAACCAAACCTGTTAGACCAGAAATCTTTTGCCATAAAGGTTTGGGTGAAACCCTCATACGCCCCCTAGATTTGTCCTTGTTTGTGAGTTGTGACCATCAGATACCAAAATAATTTCAAAATAAAAAATAACGGATATTGCCAATAAAATTGAAAAATAAGATAATAATAATACAAAAAAAAGAAGAAGAGAGAAATTAGACACCGTCCAACTACCAATTTATAACATTAAACCCTGATTTTCATCCTTCATAACCTCTTATCTACGATCACGTAACAATATGTTTCGATTCAATCCATGTGCAGTTAATTAAAGCGAAGCTGGTGCGTGGGTCTGTCCAAAATAACAGTAAAAATTCACAAAAAGCAAAGTTGCATGCATATAATTGCGTTTGCGTGTTATAACTATTTAAGTTAAAAGGCAGAGTATAAAATTCTCGTGACTCTTTTCCAAATTTATTTACTCACAGTACTTCAATCTGACTCACGACAATTGAGGCCACCTTTTATTTCTAGCAAATTAATGTTTTTTTGTTTTTCCGATTTCAATTTATTTATCTTAGTTTAACGATATATGAAACTTAAGAAATTAAAAAAGAAAACAAGCGGATAAACAAATTGAAACAAATGAACTCATAACTTTTGTTTGGATTAAATAAATGAAGTTGTAACTATTGTTATCAGCTAACACTACATCAAAAATGATTTTTAACAAGCAATTAATTAACGACAATAGTTTAATTGCTGCTAAATATATATTAACACTCTTTGTAAATCTCTCTAAAGCTTATAGCGATATTAGATCCAAATTTCAATGACAATTAACTAATGTCAGTAAAAAATTTAACACTCTTTGTTAATGTGTATATATATCTCAAGTTGTTTTTGTTGCGGTATAACCTAATTTGTCAAAGTTAGGTACAATAACGATCTAATTTACAAGGGAAACTTCCTCCAACGATTTTGCAGGTATTCGAATTTGGAGGAAAGGATGAGAACAAAGAGGAAAGTGATCGACATGATATATATGTTCACTTGGTTGGCTTGTGATGAGACATCCAAGATAAATTTAATATCAATACATTTCTATCAAATCGTACAAAAATAATTCTTATCATAACATAAAATATAACATATTTATAGCTTATCAACTATATGATCACGAGTAAAAAGATATAAAAGAAAACGGCATTTTAGAAAGAAAAAAAATTACACATCAAATTTATATAATGTGGCTGTTATTTTACACTTTCACACGTCGAATGTCATATGTAACCACTTGGGTAATTAAGACAAAGTATTATTTGGGTAGATGACCATTATTAAAATGTTAATTAGGGATATTTTTGGACCAAGTTTAATTTAAGAAAAATTTGATTAAAATACAACAAATTTAAAGGGATCTTTAAGTATTCTATAGGTATAAAACTTAAATTCTAAATCTAATATATACAAAAGTGACTGTAAATTTTTTTATAAGTAAAAAAGCTACTCAATTTTATCTAAATATAACAAAATAATTATTAGGAAAAAGTAACAGAGACATTTTGTAGTATATTTGGGTAAAATAATTAAATAACTTTAAGAGATAGTAAAATGATGTGATGGTGAGCAGTGAGCACTAATCTTAGCTGTCTCTGGAGCCCTAGACATATCAAGTCCGACGTTGTCCTTTTATATTTTATAAATTATATGATTCAATTTAAATCGTTTTTATAATTATAATATTTAAATCAACTTACATGCATATATATATATATATATATATTATTTTTTATCAATATAAATACAGAAAAATTTGTTAATCGAGTTTGGATAAATGAAACTTTTTCTGATCTAGTTAACATATTTTGAATTAGGAAATTCAAAGTTTATATAAAAATAATATATTTTATGTATATTATGTAAAAATAATTTGAAAAGAAAAATTGAAAATACTTCTAAATTTGGTGCAATCTATTAGTTTCATTCTTAAACTATTGACCGTCTTAAAAACATTTATTTATTTGACTAACTGAATTTAAATACACATTTGATCTTGCAACATGTGTGATACAATTAGGGGTGTTTTCAACACTTCTCTAGGTTTTTTATTAAGATTTCATGTTTCTACAAGAGTTTGAGACTATTTTATTATGTTACGCGGTAGATCGGGAGTTTATCTAAGTTTAGTTAGTCAAGTAAAATAGTGTTTTTAAGATTATCAATAGTTTGAAAACGAAACTAATAATTTACGACAAGTTCATAAGTGTTTGCAATATTTCTCTTTTTTTTTACTAAGAAAATTCGAATGAACACTCTCACTTCCTCCGATCAAGTTTTAGAAATTCTAAATTCTTCTGTGCTATCAAATGCTGACTCTATATATATATATATATATGTTTGAGTCAAAAGCAAATGCTGACTACTGAGCTAAGGTCAGAGAAAAGAGAGATCTTTTGCTTGTTGTAGAGGAGGAAAATTGAAAGGAGATGCCGTAATAGTAGTAAATACTGCAAACAATTTTGGCAGTAAATAAACCCCCGTGTTTGCCGAACGCTTGATGCACTACACTACTCTGTGTCAGTCCTTTCTACTTTCACCATAATTTCCAAATATTTTTTCCAAATATTTCACTATGTGTTTAACTATAGTATTAAAAACCATCATTACTTCGTTGCAACAAATCTATTGAATCTTCGTTGTAACAAATAACAAGTAGTGTTCATGACATTAGAGCAATATCGTAGTTCGGAGTGAATGCAACAAGCATCATTTTCATATATCGTGAGGTAGACGAAGCACGTGACTTTGTTACCCTGAACCGATTGTTCATCATTTTCATCAACAATCATGTCATCACTTTCATATTTATTGAATATTTTATCACTGTTTTGGTGTTCACGTAAAAAATTATGCAATACAACGCAAACAACTACTATAGAGAATGTTTTTATAAAAGACAAAAGTTTGGTGTAGAATTTAAATTTTTAAAATCTCCCAAATAATGAGATTTGTCCCAAATACTAATTTTCTCTAGTATTTGAGAATTTGGGTTATTTGTCAAAGAGAAAATACACCATTACCCCATTCAATTATAACACTTTTTTAAAAAAGACACTCAAACTTTGCAAAGGTCCTAATACCCCCTTAACTAATTTAAAAGTGGTTAAAGTATCACATTTTTTTTAATCAATCTCACCTATAAGAAAGAAAGTGCATACACGCACCAACTATTACCTACCACGTGTCAGTTATTTTTAATTTTTATTTTCATTTGTTTCTTATTTAATTTTTTAAAACAAAAATTCTCTCTTCTTCTTCAATTGTTCAAGTATTGTTGGACGGCTGTAAATCCAACCTTTTTCCCCTCTTCGCTGCCGTCGGCACCATTGCTACAACACCATTTCAACCATTTAATTTTCTATCGTCCAATCAAAATTAATTTTTTTTTTAAAAAAAGCTATCAACTCAATGGCTAAGCAAAATTGTAGAAGCAATTTTTTTTTTTATTTTCTCCATGATTAATCTTCTTTATGTACTTTGCCTTTTGATTTTTGCACAAAATCAAGATGTGTTGCAGAGAATATAACTCTCTCCCTAACTCAAACTCTCTTTCTGACTCAAAAAAACCCAACGATTCTGCCGCCAATTTCTCCGGCGCTTTTCTTACCAGCCTTTTCTGATCTTTCTCTGTCACCTCACTCCGGTTTCATCTCTTGTCTTTCCAATAATCTCACTAATTCCGGACTCACTCAGGTGAACAGAAGTCCCCTTTGTAACCTCAGTCTACTGGGTAAAGAAGATAAAACGACAAGAATAATTGAAAAAATACGATAAAATAAATAGAGTAAAAAGAAACTAATATTTCTAATTAAATAATACTGAAATAAATAAAATAATATTTTTTTTGTCTATCTCACTCGCTAGTGGCGAGTGAAATACACTCTATGTGCCACGTAGGACCAAAAGGAGGTAATAAATCCACTTTGCACAAGAATAGTGGGGTACTAGACCTTTTCATAGTTTGAGTGTCTTTTTTTAAGAAAGGTTAAAGTTGAATGGGGTAATTATATATTTTCTTTGCCAAATAATGACAAATTGTATAGACAAACACTATTTATCAATTTTTCCCCCAAATTTTACTTGAAAAATCTATGGCTAAACAGGTCCTAAATTAAGCTAATCCTAACGTAACAGGAATAATATATTCTTTTACCCTAGTAAGACTACAATTCCTAAATAATCACAAATTAACATAATTACCACATTTACATTTATAATCACCTTCTCATGGCCCTCATAGTTTCATTTGAAACTTTGGTGTATTTTGCATGTTTTGATTCTTTTTGTAACTTCTTTAAATCATTTTTGACTTAAAGAGATATGTGGTGCGATTTTTGAAGTGGTTAGATGAATATCGGATAAGATTTTTAATTTTGAAGGTATAAAATTTGAGAAGAAATTTGATCAAAATCAATATTCTAAGTTAACGAGATCAAGTTCGTGTTCTGACCATTCAATTAAAGGTGATTTTTTATTAGATTGAGTGGTTTGCACGAATTCTAAAGCGTTCAAACGTGATTTGAGTCATTCATTCGAATTCTAGTGTTTTGCATAGTTAAGGTTGACCACAGTTAACATTTGATCAAGACACTTTAGATTGGTAATTTAATGATTCCAACAACGTGTTATATTCTAAATCAACATTTGTTTTGTTTCTACGGGGTTAAAAACGATTTCTTAATTCTAAATCAGTATAGTTCTTAATTTCTTAATTCTCCCCTGCAACAAACCTAAGGAAGATTTAACTATGTAAGGTGGATATCAGAGGCGGAGCTAGGTGGCGGTTCGTGAGTTCGGACGAACCCAGCAACTTTTCCGTTGATCCTAAATTTTAATAGAAAATTAAATAAATATATGTGTATACTAACTTGTAAACCCTTAACAAAATTGACTGATGGCTCAGTGGTAAGGAAGGGGCCGTGGAAATGCTTTCCACGCTAGAGTTGTGGATTCAAAAATTTAGAATTCCAAACTCTTAATTCTGGCTCCGCCTATAGTGGATATATTGGAAGTGCCCCCACAATTACAAGACTAGATAATGGGCCAAAAATGTTTGCAAAAGGCAATGTTTGATGCTGATAGCCAACAACTAGGCTTGATTTAAACATTGAAAGGTTTTGAATTTCCTCTAGTGACCATTTGCAGACAGCACTCATGAAAACAAACATTTAATTAACTTAATTCATACTACCCCAGTCAGAGTGTGACACAACCTTAAATGATAAATTCTAAACATATTTTGTCCTACTTAAATGATAGTTCTACATGTTGTAGGCTTTGAGTTGAGAAAGTAATTAAAAGATACAATTTTAGGAATAACAAAGATAATAATTATAGTAGTGTTGTGTATAGTTATAGTTTTGTTATTTGCGCTCCGTAGCTATATTTTATTTGCTATGGAGCCTCTGAATTGTATAAATCGCGGCGTTAATTCGTATGTGTCTATGAAAATTGTGTTTGTATATTTGTTTCAATTTGTATATGTATATGTTCTCCAGTTGGGCTGGTAGAATAGTAAATGGGCCAAGTATTTGTTTTAGGCCCAATAAGATGTGGGCTATTTAGTATTGTCATAAAGCTATATTGGTAGCAAAAACCAAAGGAGATGTGTACCTCACCCAAGTTATGTCATGAAGTTGATTTGATGCGAATTTAAGAAAAAAAGAAATGTTGATTAGGTTATATAAGTTTATGAAAGTATCGACAGGTTATGTATATATAGTACTAGACTACTAACCATGTTTGTTTAGTGATATAGTTTTTCCAATTTTCTTTCATATTGAAAAAGAATATGCTACCTCGATATTTTTTACTTGATCCATGTTGACTTAATCATCTTAGTGATTTATTTTACTGAACTAACTTTATTTATCATCCTTTGAAAATCTAAATAAAGTGTCTTTTCTTGTGAATGTACCAACTTGTAAATAATTGAGATTCTATATTCCAACAGAAGGCATCATCACATATATTTTCTTAAGTGATCTTTGCATCGCTATCTTTTTATTAAATAATTTCCAACTATTTTTTCACTTAGAATCCACGCTAAATAATGTTTATCCCTTTTAACCAAACGAAATTGTGATTATTTTTGCCTTTGTTTGTTGTAAGGGGGAACTTTCCATTATTACATCTTACTAATTCCTAATAAACTTTTCATTTTTGGAAATTGGTACTCATTATTTATTTAATCATATAGGAGAGAAACATTATAGATTAATGAAATCACAAAAAATATTAGATATCATAAAATATTCATGACAAAAATTCATTTTGACTCAGAGTAGACTGCAATTTGAGTTCAATTGATCTAATTGAATCTACTCTTTCTAAGGTTACCTATAGTCTATAGAGATCGATATATCCTTTTTTGGGGGGTTTTCGATCCGATACTACTCACAAAAATTGAAATGGATTGATTACCTATAGTACTTACATACTAAACACTTAATTTTAAAAGTGAAATGTATTGATTGATGAAAAATAAAGATTGAAACTACAACAACACCATACCCACTTGAATTTCGTAAATGGGGTCTATGAATGATAGAGTGTACGTAAACCTTATCACTACCTCATAGAGGTAGGAAGACTATTTGTAAAAAACTCTCGGCTCAAGTGCAGTAAATCCAAGTAGAAAGTAGAAGAAAATAATGTAGAAAACATAACAACTAACATGGTGTATCAACAATAGTGAAATAATTGAAACATAGTAAATAATCGACGATGCGAGATATCAAAAGTAAGAACTATAATAATGCAGGTGATAACAGGAACAAAAAGGCAAATATTATATGAAAAGTCTAGTATTGTGATAACCCCTAACTACCTATTAACAATCTACCATTATCTGCGACCTCCGTATCTTCCTATCTAAGGTCATGTCTTCGGTAAGCTGAAGATGTGTCATATCATGGCTAATCGATCACCTCTCCCCAATTCTTCTTCGGCTTACCTCTACCTCTCTTCAATCCCACTATATCCAGCTTCTCACTCCTCCTCACTTGGACATCTACGCATCGCTTCTTCAACTATTGTGTTTAAATATTAATCCTTCTTCTATGCAGGGACAGATCTAAGAAGGAGCGATTGTATTCATATATTTGAACCTCATCACAAAAAATTACACTGTATGTATAATGTATTTTTAAGTATATATAGAGATTTTGAATCACTTGGACATAAGACCAGAGGTTGGCTCAGTGGTTAAGAGATCCAATATTCATCTTGAGGTTCCAAAGTTAAATCCTAGGCACTAGATTTCTGTTTTTTCATCTTTTAATGAAAATCCTGAATCTATCACTACTTCTTCGGGCATGTTTTGACTCGACTAATTCAATCCTATGTTACACATGTTTGCAATTGGTCACATTTACAAAATATTTTAATTTAATATTCCTATTTTTTTATTGGATAAGTAAAAAAAAAGGAAAGATTGGTGTATAAAGTGCATGAAAAAGATACTTCCCAATTGATTTTTTTTTATAAAAAAAAAGTAGGCATCAAAAGATGCTAGATAAGACATAAATATATGCAAAGGTTGTTGATAATGGGCACTATCATGTGCCTAAACAGAAACCACTGAAGTCTAAAGCCACCTATCAATTTCCTGCTGGGACATGATGAGCATGACAATAATGTAAAAAGGCCAAAAGGGGTTTCATTGATGATCTATTCCATCCTAACCAACATATTATTTTGTCCAATTGATGTTTATAATATGCATGTATTATATTATTTGGTTTTTGGCCCTTAGCAAATGGTAATATCTTCTCTTTTCTTTTTCACATGATCAATGCTAATATTGAGATTCATCCATTCTCAATATTATCTTGGGGAAGAAATGGAAATATCTTGGATGTACATTGTATATTTTTACTAATAACAAGACATCTCATTCCTTGGTTTATTTTATCCAACTAAATGCATGTTTTAGGCTCTTATTATCTAAGGCGGATTAAAAATCTTTGCCTCATAAGTTAATTTTTTTTAAACTTTGAATTCATTATATTTTTTGATAGATCCATATCTATTCTTTATTATAATTAAAATAAAATTGTATATACATAAATTTATGCTTCATATAGGAAATACTGAGTTTAAGTAAGTTTGATACTTCGAGTTCCATTACATCCACATTACCACCAAAGAGAGGGTGAGTTTGAGCATATGAGCTCCTAATAAAATAAGTAATTAAAATATAACTCATATCACTTAATATGAATCAATAGGGACCATCGTAAAAGATTTAAATATTTATCAATAGCAAAATAACACCGTGGCGGAAGAATGAAAAGAATTTTCTATTCATATTTTTTTAGGCTTTGCATTGGTTCTCTTGTTAGTTGTTATATTTTACCACTGTGTTTTCTTCTTTATATCTGAAATTGTTGTATTTGAGCCGAGGGTCTATCATCGGAAACAAACTCTCTATCTCAAGAGGTAATAGTAAGGCTCGCCTACATTATATCCTTTCCAGATCCCACTTATGAAATTGCACTAATATATTATTATTGTTGTTACATATTAATAAGACCTTAAACTCTATATTATCGTGTCTGTGCAAATCAAATACTCCTAGTTTTTGAAAAAGACAAAAGTAAACTCTCCCTAATTTACTATGCTTTACTGTAAACAAATACTGCTAGTTTGTATATAGGTATATCTATTGGAATTTTTACACATAGAATTTAACAATTTTATACACAATTTTGCTCGTATAATTTTACTTTTTCTAGTTGATATACATAAATTATATAATAATTATATACATACTATACATATATCATATATATGCTAATTATTTTAGTTTCAACAGTTGAGTGGGCGTTTATCTAGATTAATTTTTTTTTTCAAATGACCTATTTTATTTATTTAACAAAGCCATTATATAATGTGTAATCAATGTATGATTATCAATGTATATATACATTATACATTAGTTATATATTGAGTAAACAAAAAATTGACAATTATACCACTATCATTCCAAGCGAGTGAAATTTTCTTAACCGACTTGCTATAAATTTTAGGGAAAATTGTATAAAATAACAAACTATTAATTCAAATTAAATGTTATAACCACAGTTTCATTTAATTGTAATTTGTAGCAAACACTTGTCATTCGCCTCTCTCCAGAGAATCTCGCTCGCCACTCTCCCAGATCTCGCTCGCTACTCTCCCTCCCCTCTCTCACTTTATACAAAAACAAATGTATAAATTGCGTTTGTGTTTGTATCAAGCGAGAGAAAACTGTATATACAAATACATATATTTTCGTCCTATACATTTATAATTATACAAATACAGATCTTCTCCTACCAATTCTCGTTTGCCTTTCTCTCTTTTTCGCTTTATACAAACACAAATTATACAAATTACAATGTATAATTTGTGTTGTATAAAGCGCGCGCGAGAGAGATTTTATACACAAATGTTTTATTTCGATTCAATTGTATACAAATTCAAATTTTATGCAGATATACAAACACAATCATTGATACACATACATAGTAGTTACATATATACAATTATCCAACCGATATACATATACAATCGTTGTGCTTTTATACAAACGAGAGGTCTACCAGCGATTTATACAAATCTGATGCTCCATAGAAAACATAAAGTTTGCTATGAAATGCAATTATGCAAACTATAGCTATAGCATACAAATATGATTTTTATGTTTGCTAAACCTAAAATTTATTAAGATCCCATTTCTATTATCCTCAAGCGCTAGACAAGTAATCGGAGACATCAACATGAGTTGTGATGCAGTGGTGAGACTGTTTCACCTTTAATAAAAAAATTCGAATTCGAGCCTGAGTATATATCATGCAGACTTGCAGTGCACAATTCGAATTTAATTAGGACTTCACTGCGAACTCTAAAATCAGAGTAAAAAACCAAAACCAAAAATAGGAAATATTCATAGCTTTTAAGAAGAGTATTTAATTATTCAAGTACACTGATGAAATAGAATGGAAATAATCATGTGATTCATAAGAATGGTCTTTAAAATGAATGAATTTAAACTTTTGAACATGTCTGTTTTATGAATAATATTTTTGATTTTAAAGATTTGTCCATAAAATAAGTAGGAATCAAACATTTAAGACTATTCATTATAAAGATTTAGGCTAATTTTCTATAGGCCAAACACATATACAATTCCTTTAATTTGTCTCTAACTTTTATTTTAGCACTCTAATTCAATCTTGTTTCATTTTAACACATCAATTCCATTTTTTATATATCATTTAAACACAAATAGAGTCATTTACATGAAACATGAAATGGACTTGGAGAATTAAAATAGAATAAAATTGAGTTGAAATGTCAAAATAAAATTTAAAGACAAGAGATCGAATATAACAATCATTATAAATTCAACTAGCCGTTGTAGCAAATGGATTACAATTCAAAAATATAATCTTCTAGCATGTTTGAATTGACTTATTTTAAAAGTTTTTAAGCTAAAATAATTTTTAAACAATTCTATAGTGTTGAATAAGTTTTAAAAAAAATACTTATAAACACTTACTTATAAGCTAAAATAACAAAATATAAGTTAAAATCCATAAATTAGAAAACCAATCCAAACAGGGTGTCAATGACATTCCTTTCATTTCTTTCTTATAATATAATCATAAATCCACCTACTTTTTTCTAATTAATTTTCACTCTTCCACTAACCTTCTCCATATTGTTTCTAAAGGTGCATGTTTTCAATTTTTTTTTTAAAATTCATATGTATTTGGTATCCGCTTTGAATCACGATTAATTTAAATTTGTATTGAATAAATCTATTTTAAAATTAAATCAAAGCCAACTCTACTTTTAAGACTCAAACTCAAAATTTCTAATTAAAAAAAATATACTTATCATTTCTCTATGATATCTGTGTTAGCTAATCTATACATATTAATAAAAGTTCCCCATAAAAGTATTATAAAGCATGTTATATACGTTTGAAGGAAGATATCAAATGATTTTCAATATATCTCTTAATATTATTGTCACTTTTCTCAGTGTTGTTTTCATTTATTTCATAAAACAACAAAAATACAACCATTTTATTTTATTGGTACTTTTAAATTCAATCAAGCTTTTACTAGTACTAGTAATAAAAGGAAAAGATAACACCAACAATTCTTGTGATAAATGAGTAAGTATTCCTTCATTTATAATCAGAGGTCTTGAGATCAAAGTCCTTTAAATACGAAGTCAGTCACCTTTATTAGTTGTTAATGAGCATTTTACCTATGGGACTTTTCGGAGTCACCTTTGTTAGAAAGCGTATTACCGTTAATATGAAATTTCTCAGCATGAATTTGAATTTGATTTAGACTCTGAAAATCAGACACGAAAACCAAAAACAAAAAAGAGAAAAAGAAAACATAAAACTATAAAGTACTTGTGCTTTATATTATCTTTGCAATTTATTTGAAAGGATAAAATAATAGACTCATTCAGACTTTAAAGAGTCTAAAATATAATATTTGTATAAAAATAAATAAAAATTGTAAATATAAAAAAGTTTTAAACAACTAGCTGGACCCATCGCGCCACACTTGGCACTCCTTGGTTTACAGCAAATACCATGTAATATCCCGGCGGCGCCACCTTCCCGTCCGGCGGTGCTGTACATCCGATCCTATATTTTCCGGTATCATCGGGAATCGCGCTCGTTACTTTCAATTTCACAAGCCTTTGCCCTTGTGAAAACGAATGTGTTGAAAATGGAGCACTCGCTAAATTCACCTCAATAATCCCAACCACCGGCAGCTCCACCGTCACCGCCACACCAAAATCCTCACCGTATTTAAGCTTTTCCGGCGATTCCACTATTACTGGTCGGAGATTTGCTCTGTCTGCTGATAAGTACTCCGGAGAAAATGCTTCGATTCTTAATTCCGTCGGGAATTCCACCCCGAACTTGTAAAAAAAATGTGGGTTGCTTCCGGCGAGCAGGATCCGACCGTCCGGAAGCAAATTGGCTGTGGAGTGATACATTCTTGGAACTGTACCGGGGTTCAAAGTCATGAATCGGAGTCCTAAAGGTTCATTTGGTCTGTATAAAACTGGGTTTAAACATGGATTTGACGCCATTTCGAAACCTTGAGTTCCTGCTTGAGCTCCATTAATGATAAGAATTTCTCCGGTTGGTAACATCACCATATCACCCATGATTCTCGCAAAGGGCATATCTTCCATTTCCCAAACTGGGTTTTCTCCGGTCGCTTCAATTCTACCACAACTCCCATGTGCAGGGGTATCTGTGCTCCTCTGTAAATAAGCCCCAAATTGAGCTCCACCACAAATAACAATGGTGGCAGAGGAATAATCCTCTGTTAGCGCCAACATAGCTGATGATCCTGCTGATGGGTAGTTTCTTGGACCACCGTCGAGTATTGGGTAATCTCTTACTATTTTATTCGCCGTAAAATCATACATGACGGCTTTATTGTTGGCGAAAATGAAGAGATGTCCATTGGGTAGCAAATGAACATAAGGATAAAGATTATCATGTTGTCTATCTTCCGCTTGAGTTAAGAAAGGGAATTCAACTGCTCCGGTTTTTCTCGGTGGAAAAAACTCGATACTACTAGCAGCACGACCGCCGACAATTATGATTTCTCCAGTGGGTAATATCTGATTAGTGGAATACCATCTCCCTTGAGAAAGCTGAACATTTTGAAGTTCTTCCCAATCACAAACAGAGCTAGAAGATTCACACGGAGTGAATTTCCTGAATTTCCGGAACCCATCAAGATCACCGCCGGTATGAAGAAGCGTACCGTCGGGGAGAAATTGACCAGAAGAACACCAAGTGTCGGTGAGGATCATAAGAGGTCGAACTGAATTCGTTTTCAAATCAAGAAGAACAGAGTGAGCATAACAGTCTTTTTTCAAAATGGGGTCATTGGGATCGTTACGGCAATGGTGGGGAGGGAGTCTTTTCCGGGAAGGACCGATGTCGGTGCGGTCAAGGAGTACAACGGTGTTGTAATGAGTGACGGCGGTATGCATGGAAGCAATTCCGGCGTCAGGGACGAGGAGTTCCCACGTGCCGGGGAGGTCGGCACGTGAGGGAATGGTGAAGAAATGGATAAGGAAGATGAAGAAGAAGAAGAGGAATAGAAGGTTGGAAGTCGTCATTAGACTGAGTTGAAAGAGTGTTGGTGTCAATGTCTAAATACACCAAAACAGAGAGAGTATGAGGATTTTATGAGTTAATGACTTACTAAAAAACAGAGCATATATATTACTTTATTTAGATGTTTGGATTATGTCACTAAAGAACTTAAATATATAGTAATAAATATTTTATTATATTAGGTAAGAGATTAATTACTATCCGACAATTTTTATTTTATGGGAAATACTTCTTAATATATTCCTATATTGTTAATATTTAAATAAAAATACAAGAAGAGTATTATCAATGGTAACTTTTTTCTCACAAAAAAATTATTCCCAACTTATTTGAATCATAAGCTGGCATTTTTATAATTGAAATAGATCAAATTCAAATGGCAAACTAAATAAAATTTGTTAGCTCGTACATTCAAGCTTGTCAACCTATTAATTTGATCGCAGATCATATAAGATAAAAGCCCAATATAAGCTAAATCAAGAAATTGAGATAGATTTTGGTTTCAAACGAGTCTAAAATTTAATTCAATTTCAAAAACTAGTTGAATTACTCGACATCAAGTCCCTCATCCCACCATTGATTGTGACTCAACAATATCTATAGAAAAGTGGACACTTTATTAAGCGTTAATATAATATGTGTAATTGATATTCCCTAACATTCTTTGGCATCTAATGACGATGTGTATTGAGGTCACAGAGGTGTGAAAAATAAAGCAGAAAGTTAAGATTTTTGCTTTAATGTTCAATATGTCACATATAGGGGTGGGGAGAAAAGGGAATTTCGCTTTATGCAATTGTAAGAACACTATATAGCATGTGGTTATGTAATGCAATGTTTGGCCATAAAGAAAGGATATGTAGTAAAAGGAATGGACTCTATTTAATGGAGTAAAGATATCAACAGGTGAAGTGGTGATACTAATTCATTCATAATTACAGATCTCGAGTTTGAGCCCTGACAATTGAACAAATCCTTTTGGAAGCATCATATCCAAATATAGACCATGCAGTGCGCGATTCAAATTTTATTGGATGTCTAATGCGGGCGAATGTATCTTAATGCTTTTATTGTGTATTGGCTTCCATGTGAAGAAAATAATACCTTTCCTTTTTAACCATTCTTACTTTAGCTTTCGTGACTTTTAATTGCTAAATTTCTACTTTCTTTTGATATTTGAAATTTCTATTTGTTAATATCTCATGTCCCATTTGAAGCCAATGTTAATCCCATCATGGCAATTAGCTAGAGCTATAACCTGCCCTACTTAGCACATTCTTGGAAGTAGAGTAGGACCACAATTTGAGTTTATACAGATCACCTAATAACTTTATCCAATTGAATGTTTGTTAACTTGGATTTTACAGAAAATGTGTTTTCATATCTTTAAATAGAACATAGTGAGTGATTTTTCAAACTTATTATTTGTTACAGTCCAACTCTACAAGGGATAATATCACCATATCTTTAATTACTTGCAAATTAGTTGAGTCCAAATCAGTTGGTAGCTCCATTCAATGGTAATTGTTGGGTAACGTCAACCTGCTGCCTATGACAAGGCTCAGGAGTAGCCGGAGTCAGAGTTATGATCGAATATGACGCTTGTTTAGTAAACTTAAGAAACTCAGATAAGACTTTTCGTTCTTACTACGTGCTCCTTGGGTACTAATTTTTGCGACTCCATCAAACGTTGTAAAGTTAATTAATTACTTTGGCATATAATTAGTGAAAGAGAAACTTCCATCGCCATGATGATTTCTCCTAATTTAGCTACAGATTAGCACAAAAATCATTTTGTTTCCTTCAAATAATTTACATTATTATTTTCAGTTGGGACTTGGGACACTAGCTCATGAGAGAAAAAATAAACAAGGAGAATAATTACAAGTTGCAAATTATACACAGCAAAATTCTTACATAATATCTTGAAATGATAAAGCCAGCATTTGTTTCCACCAATACGACAGTATGATAAGTGAACACATACACTACAGCTAAGCAAAACAAAAAACTAGCGTTACAAACCCTACAAGAAAATGGTGAATTACATGGGGATTTCGTATGAAAATTTGCAGGAAAATAAGTTTCTTGCGGATTTTCATACTAATCCCTAGAAAAATCTCCATATAATTCACACTTTTCCTGTAGTAAAAGTAAATTACGTGGACGTTTGACCATGTTTTATTGTGAGTGAAAATATGTCCTCATTAGTTTGAGCAACTTATATGAAACGAAAAAAAGAAACATACGAAATGAAAATGAGAAATTAGAATTTGTCAAATGAATTACCACCTAAAATTCTAGAAAACAAGGATTATATATGAGTTGATGGTGAAATTTAACAACAAGCACCAGTGGTCTAGTGGTAGAATAGTACCCTGCCACGGTACAGACCCGGATTCGATTCCCGACTGGTGCATTTTTTATTTTTTACGTAACTTTTTTTTGCTTTCCTAATTTTGATCATTATATTTTATATGATTAAGTATTTAATTGCTTTCCTAATTTTGATCATTATAATATATGATTAAGCATTTAATTGCTTTCCTAATTTTGATCATTATAATACTCACTCAGTCCAAAATACTTGTTTACTATACTAAAAATAGATGTCCACTTTATGAAATTTATGAATAATTTTACACTTAGTTCCTAATTTACCCTTATCATTAATTATAGTTATTTCCCTATTACATTTTTCAACACATTGTATTTATTATATTCAAAGGGTGATATAATAAAATTATCCTTCTATTTATAGTTTCTTAAGGGGTGTGCCAAGTCAATAGTGGACAATTATTGTTGTAAGCATATTTAGCTCCGATAATCTTAAGTGAAATAAACTTTTAATCATTAAAATGTTTAGTTACCATATATGATGTTAAATTTGTATTGTTATTTTATAATTGAAGGTAATATTTTTTAAAAATTAATCTAAATATAAAATGCTCTATATGTAACATTAGGTGTAGATATAATATGATATGGTATTGAAAACTTTGGTTCGATAGTTTTGATTATGATGTTTTACGATTCGGTATATAAATAATCATAATTCGTCCAACGTCAACTTATATATACTACTCATATGATAAGAATTATGACTTTGACTTTTCAATAAAAAGAACGTCTCAATTATGTCAAACTACACTTTACACGTGTAGAAATATTAAAAGTAAAGTACAAACAATTTTCTTCTCTAATAAACTACATTTCAATTAAATTGGAGTAGTCAAATTTCAAAGTTTTAACAACTTTAGTCGATTCTCTATTAGATACAAAACAAAATAACATTATATGAAATGTGATACGTAAACTATTTTATAGAATAATATAGTATATATATATATAAATTGTGTATATAATAACGATATTGATATGGAATAACAAATTTTCAACAGATGCTATCATATTAAATATCATAATATCAAAAATTTTGATTTGAATAAATGATAATTTGGTACTCTATCAAAGTATGCACACCCCTAAAAATGGACAAAAGCCACTTGTTCATTACTTGAAGGTTAAATATGTGCATTGAACCATTTCATTAAGGACTGATAATTAAGGTATCAAAAGTGCCACCAATTCTTCAAATACCCCCATTTTGTTCCCTTAAAAACACTAGCTTCTCCCTGTTAAAGCTTCCCTAATTGCAGCTTAAGAAGGTTAGTTTACTATTTCGAAAAAGATTCAATTTTTTTATGTTATTTTGCTTATTGATGTAATTGAGAACTGGGTTTTGTTTCAGCAACTAAGACATTAAACAGAGGAATTGCGGAATTTGTTGTTATGGCCGCTGATACAGAGCCACTTGAAATCCTTCTTCACCTCCCACTCCTTGCTGAAGATAAGGTAATATCGTCTTTCTTTATGTATTTTGTACCTCTTTTGGCTGTTTTTATAGACGTGAATCTACGATTTTGAAGTTTATATGTTCTTGATTTCAGCCTTTCTTGGCTGGTTGACTACTGTGTTCGGACTGTTGAAATCATGCTCTGATTGCTTGTTTGTCAAAAATAATTGTTTTTATTAAGAAAAGAAGAAGTTTGCTTAATAAAGCTTGATGGCTTGTCAAAAGTTATTCATTTGGTGTTATGTATAACTTTATGATTTTTCACCTTATTTTGTGTTATACTAGCATTTAGAGACTTATAGGTAAATAAAATACTAGTAAAGTTTGAGGTTTGAAAAGATTAGCGCCGCCTTAATAGGTAGCAAAGAGTTGTAGAGGTTTGCTGGAGCCAGTGCCTCATCCTCTGGCAGTCTTGTTTATCAGATAGATACTATGTGTAGCAGTATAAATAAAATGATTCATACCGTCCACTGTTTGTAGATTCCATCTGCGGAAGAGTTTGTACTAGAAAGGAGTCTTCAGGCTATTTCTTGTGTTATTCTGTATTCTGACATTGAATCTCTTTTCCCTGGAAAACAAACTAAAACAAGAAGGCCAAGCATGTGTAAGATAATTATTATATTTCTCCTCATTGCATATGTTCAAATCTTTGAGTAGTTAATGCATTCAAATTAAATTCCGTGTTGGCCCATTTGAAGAATTATTCTAGGTAGTTTCTTAAAGATGCTTAAAGCCTCAACTTCGATTGTCATATAGTCAAGCTCACTAGATTTTCATAAGGATTAAGTTCTAGGATTATTTTTATATTTGAATGTAGATAGTTTTCCTGCTGGAAGAAAAAGGGAGTTACAAAAGTTTATGATTCTTCCTTTTGAAATGTTTGGAAGAAATTGCTTTCGTGGTCAGTCATTCTGTGGCGATACGCAATACCTCTGATATTTGTCTTAAATTAGTGGTGGAATGGAATGTTGAGGTTGGTGATGTTGGAATCCCTTCACCTTTTTGAGTCATCTTTCTGTTCCTGAATTCCCCTCTCAGAATAATCAAATAGATGAAAGATTTGGAAAACTTACGTAAGAGCTATGTTGCTTGGACTCTTCAAAAATGTCAGCGGGTGTGTGTCGGATTCTCCAAAAATTGGTGCGGCAATGAAAGTGAATAGTCCACGCAACTTAGCGTAAGAGCTTCTTGACTTTCCAACATTGTTTATACATGGTTTGGATTTACAAAATCTTTTTGTTGCCTCGCCTTCTAATCATCCAAGGAAACAATTTTAGTCTCAAGTAACTCACTGTTTGAATTGATGCCTATCTATTGCTGAATAGTTTATATTTGTTCATCTCCAGTACTTCTAAAATCATGATATACTCTTCCAGTCTTCTGATAACTTATCCCAAGCTATTATACAAGATCAATTTTTTTCCCCAGAGATTATCAGATTTACATAAAAAAAACGAATAAGCTAACTCACATATGGTTAGATTAAACCAAAATTAATTATATCATTTTAGTAAATTCCAGATCACAGAGTTGTTTTCTCTGCCACATTAAATCTAATACACTCAAAGATTAACTAAAGATTTAGTATGCAATTAGGTCAATGTGACGGGCAAAAACTTTGAAACTTTGCTTATGTGTGCTCCCAATCCTCTTCTTTTATTTTCTCTCCTGATATTCTTAGTTCTTTTGGTGGTGATATGTTATTCTTAGAACTCTAGCTGTAATCTTCAATTGATTAGCATTAATTAACACCGTGTGCATTTTAAATTCGCCTCCCCTACTTTGCGCTGCTTTTGGACTATGCATACTCTACCACTAACACTGCAATTCCTCCTAGTGTTTTTGCTAATTTGCACTTTCGACAAATGAAGTTGCCTTGAGATGACAGTCAATTCTTGCCAATTGCCAATTTTTTCTTATCCTTGTCCCCCCTCAATTTCAGAATGTCCCCTATGTTTTTGTTCCTTCAAAGCAAGCTCTTGGCCGAGCATGTGGTGTTACCCGATTTGTGATTTCTTCTTCTGTAACAAGCAATGAGGGAAGCCAGTTGAAATCACAAATACAGCAACTGAAGGTAATATTATCCTTTAAATTATTTTTTTTAGTATATCTAAAATTTTACTTCGATCCTCCTTCCATTAGTTTAATACTGAAATGGATTTCTTTTTTTGGGCAATGCAGGATGCTATTGAGAAGCTTCTTATCTAAATTTTGAGTCTTTTCAGCATGAGGGGCCTCATGATTTCTAAAGTGGATTCAATGTTGAGCCTTTGACTGAAAAAGCAGTTATCTTCTTTTTTTGTTTCCTCTCACGAGTATGTTAAGACAAGTATGTTTGAGAAGTTGAAATCAAGTTTACATTACAGTTAGCCTGAGTTTTTATGTATCATGTCTACTATTTCTACTTTTAGTGTGTAGTTTTAAAAAAAATATCGCGTTGAGCCAGCAGTGCCTTGCACCATTTGGTCGAAAATTTGCTCATTCTGGTGGATGGTGTCTATATTCTTGTTCACGTGCTTCAAACTCTATGAAGTTTTACTACTTGAACTGGGAAATTAGTGTGTTTTGTTTCAAGACAATTTAAGGATTCTTCAAACTTGATTTTCTCTATCTTTAAATCTCACACTTACAATGAGTTGACATGCCACTTTTAAACTGGTTTCATTGAACATTTTGTTTCAGCATAGAAATAATCTACAAAGTTACAGTCATTTGATCTTGTCCCCTGGGTTGAAGAGTGGTTTGAGTTTTCTTTAATATTATAATCACAAATTAAACCTAAGAGTTATGTGTATCCTTCAATATTTGGTTGTTTAGCTGAATCTAAAGTTCCGTTTTTGTATGTTATGCTACATGTACTAAATATTTAGATTGATTAAGTCATCAACAATCCAAAAGTAGTACGTTTTAATTTATGTGACACTGTTTGATCTCTTTAGTGCTTACTTTTAATTAATTTTTATTCACAATTGAGATCCAATAAAGATAAAATAAGAAAAATTGACATTTAAGTCAACATAAGTCAAATAATATGAAACGGAAGAATATTTTGCATTTTTAAAGAGGTGTCATGAGGTATTTTCCTAGTTGCTTCATGAAAATGTCCACGCTTGGGGGATGTCCAAGAATCACAACTCTGCACGTGCAACTAACAAACACATCTACCCTCTGCTGGTGTTTGACTAGTTCAGAATCATAAGTTGGCATTGAGAATTTGCATTGCCAGCAAATATCTTTGTCTAGATCGAATGTAGTTAAGTCATACTTTTAATAAAGAAATAAATTTTGAATCTAACTTAACAGTTGATTGAGCTCAATATTGAATTGGACGGAGTTTGACTTTAATATCATGATAAAATAAATAAATTTTATATGTAATTCTATCACAAAAGTTAATTTATGACGGCAGAATTAAGAAGATCATATAAGAAAATCAAGAACCCTAATGTCCAACGATGTGGTACTCAAGTATCAACAACTTATTCGTTATGATAAAAAGACAGTACACTGACAAGGAAATATACTTTATATTACCGGATTATTAGTTTATATCTACTGTTTCCCATTTGAGAGGCAGACTAGTTTAAAATGAATATACAAAAGGGTTCACAACTTTGCTTGGCAATATAAGAATGTTAAAAATAATATAACTCATGTCTATTGCTTTCTAAAGCAAATGCAACTTGAATTCTTAAACTTTATTTGGATGGTTGTTACTGATTGTTTCATAATGTATCCTATTATATTGTTGTGTGTTGTATTGTATCGTACTGTATTATTTTAATGAATATAATGTTTGGATAGATTGTATCGTTCTCCGTCGTTACATAATGTCATACATTCATAATTTAAATGCTAAATCTATATAAAAAAAGAAAAAGTAATATACGGGATAGAACTACTATATATATGAATGTGTTGTCATTTCCCATCCTAAAGACTCATTTACTTATATTGGATTAACATGGACCCTTTTCTTCAAAATATATAAAATTAAAGAAACATATAACAACTCAATCCGATTAGTGTACTCTAGATTGTTCAGCTACTTTTGGTATCAAGAAATAATTGAGAATTACGATAGGATCGAAAAACATTTTATTTTTTCAACTAAAAAAAGTATTGCATGATCGAATAATTGAAGGACGGACTACAAGGAGTTTAGCTACTTCTAAT
The DNA here is from genome assembly GCA_029582245.1 of Solanum etuberosum. NCBI lineage: Eukaryota > Viridiplantae > Streptophyta > Magnoliopsida > Solanales > Solanaceae > Solanum > Solanum etuberosum. Next base: position 16,872 of record JAJONR010006176.1, on the reverse strand, counting down.
TTTGGAATTCAGTTTCTCATTGTCCATTCTCCAATAGAATAAAAATCTTTTTTAGCTGTTACCACAGCTGTAAGTCGGTGGAGGCTCAAATTTCTGAACTGCCATAATTCTAGGAGATACATAGTTTAAACATCATGTTCCCTTTGATTAAGTCAAAATATGTAATGTGAATATTCTATACGCGGAACTAATATCTCTTGACCATTTATAAAATGAATAAAATAATAATTTTTTTCACATTTCTTAACTATAAAAATGAAAATTTCTCGTAAAAAGAACATTAAACTAAAATAAAATGATAAGTGGCCTTTCATAACAAACAAACACTTAAAAAATATTCATCAAACACAAAGGGAACTTTCCTTGTTAGAGCTTCCACTTTATGGCTATAAATATAAATATTGCAAAGGCTTTATTCTATAGCAAATGCATTGTCTCAAGACTTCACTTTAAGTTATCATGAAATTGATCAAAATGGCTGAAAAGATTCTTCTTTGTTTGATCTTGATAAATTCTCTCGTATATCTAACCATGGCTGATATTGCAACAAATTTTGCAAGTTCCCCTGCTGTTAGCCCATTGCCTTCGTTTCGAAAACTTGGAAAGCACAAGCATGAATTAGTTAAGTCTTCTACTAGTGCTGCACCTGAACAAGGTTTGAGTTCAGATGAAGAAAAAGAAAAGAAGGGTAATGAGGTTGGTTCTACAGATGAACAACACTATGGGATTGTTCAAGAAGAGGATATTGAGATTGAGAAGAAGCATCATCATTCAGTTGACAAGTCAATTTGTGGAGGTGGAGTTATTCTTGGGGGCTTAGCCACTATATTCTTGGTGTCAATAGTTTGTTACATTAGAGTAACTAGAAGGAGACATGATAAGCCTAGTACACCAATTGCATGAGTAGTACATATATATATCTTTACTATACTACAACTCCCCTTTGGTAAAAAATTGTAAAGATACCATTACTCATGAATTATGATTTTGCATTTCTAAAACAAACAGTGTAATTCCACCGCTAAGTTTTAGAATAATTGAACTCGGGATCTCTCGCACCCTAAGCGAGAATCATACCACTAGACCAAATGCCTTCTTTGTTTCAGTTGATTTTTTAAAAAAAGGTTACGCCGTTGCCGGAGATCGAAGCGGTAGTCTTTATTGTATAACTATATTGCATAAGACTATTCACCAGTAAAAAATGTTTGAGTATAATCCAACTTAATATAGTATTTTAGGTTTGAATCATTACCTATAACCTAATCCTAATGTCTTTTCTGAGAGATGAAAAGCATATCTAATACAAATTCAATTGAACCCAAGATTTTGAGAAAATTTCTAAAAGATATTATACTTTTGAAACCCACAATTTTAGTGAACTCAGAACCTTAATTTAATTATTTAAGTCTAAATTATGAGTTCCTTTCGGTAACCATGCACATTAATGTTTTGTCGCACGCTGAGATACATTATATATTTAACGTACATAATAATTAATATGAATTCTCAGTAATATTAGTTTAAGGAATGAAAAAGATTCAGCTGGCCATTAATACTGCAAAAATATTATAAGCCTATAAATTGGGACGGATTCCTATGAATGAAAAGAGTCCCTTCCTTACTTTCAAGGTTTCGGCATTAAAAGTCAACGAACTTTAGCATCTTCAATAGTCAATAGTTCTTTGAGTCTTTAACACTTTTCTCGTATGACCTCTCTCCTATGTAAGACTTGAAATTTACCTTTCGTTTCTAATTTTCTTTTCTTGGGGGTGGGGTGCCGGAGGTTTGTAGGTAACTGCACACATATAAGCAAAGTTATGTTGATCGAATGGGATCAAAGTTTCTAATTTTGTGCAGAAAAGTTGTTCTTGCAAAAAGCAAGGAATGCCGTGAATATTGAGAGCTAGGTCACAAAAAATTGACAAATTCATAGATCTAGTATCCCTCCTATGATCCATATACAAAATACAAACTATCTTATCTTATTCTTTATTCTATTTTAACTTTTTAAATTAATGTGTTTTATATTTATAATTTTGACATATTAAATATTTTTTGAATAACACCTATAAAATTTAAACGTATTAATGAATTCTATCGAATCGCTTATAAAGTACTACAATTCCAATAATCCAATTGCCTGTTTCGATCTTATATCAAACAAACAAAATGGCATTAAGTATGTTTGTAATGTTCTTTACAAAACTAGTCATAAATGAATTGACTACTTTTTTATGCATGATTTCAAAAAGAATAAAAGGTAGAGACAGGAATAAAGAGATAAAAGACAAATAGCAAAAATCCATAATACACATCTTTCCTAGGACACAAAGTTAAGAATTCGAAACAATCAATGAAAGAAAAGTCAATTTTGTCATCATCAACTTTGGAATTTTGTGAAATTTTCATTAATAATATAAGCAATTGAAAACTTTTAGCATAGAATGAGCGTAATTTCAAAATAAACATTTTTTTATTGAAAAGAGTCAAAGAGCTATACTAAAAGGTACTATCTTAAGAAAAGGCACCAACTCTAAACGCGAATATTATATAGTTAAATCGTTAAGTATCTTTAATAATACTTTGATCTCACTATGAATTTTATAAGTTTTCAAATTAAAGACCAATGTCATTGGAAAACTCAACAGTGTAACAGTCACATTCCATTATTATATGCAAAATGTTTGATATAGTGTGGATTTCATTTGAAATAATTTTCCGAGTTAGTTTTCTGTTGTTTATTGTACTTCGATTAACATATTTCCCTTTTGTTACTTCTTTTTTTCCCTTGAGTCGAGCATCTATCGAAAACAACTTGTGAGGTAGGGATAAGGTTTGCATATACTCTACCCTGATTAAACTCCACTTTGTACAACAACACTGCGTATGTTGTTGTATTTCATGATTTGATTTGATAAGTGTAAAAATAAGTCACCAAACAGGGCATTAGGTCTAGTGGTATGATTCTCGCTTAGGGTGCGAGAGGTCCCGAGTTCAATTCTCGGAATGCCCCTTACTAAATTAATTCAGATTATTTTTTTCCCTTCCAAACTCTCATATCCGTTCCTACTTAGTTGTCACCATTTTCTCATATAATATACTCCATCTTCCGTCTGTTCCAACTTAGTTGTCACCATTTTAAATTTCACATAATAGGAACATCTATTTTTAGTAAATATGACATGTATTCGTACAATCTTTAGTACTTGTATTATTACTTGGGAAAAACAAAACTGGCTGATAATTATACATGGTACAGGAAAATACCATACAACATTCTTCTGTACAATCCAATGTAACATTACCATCAGAACTTGGCTAAAGGAACAGAGGATATCAAGTTTATGACCATAAAGATACTTGATGAATGAAGTGGTATATGCTAAAACACCTATCTCACACTCAAATACATCAAAAAGGAGCTTCTAGAGAAGCCAAATATACAGGAGTTCTTATTCTTTTGCAGCTGAGTCATGTGTCAATGGGCTGACAACTTCTCTTGAACATTCTGAAGACCGTGTGGACGCAGTTGCTGAAACATCTTGAGATGTGCTTGAACATGAATCTGATCGTTTGAAATCGTCCTTTCCTTTTGAATCGATGCTCAAATAATCAGTTAAGACTTTTTTCACACCAAAGCCTCGAGTAGAAAGCTTGCTGCCTTCAAACATTTTTGATCTTTCTCCCTTTGCAGAACTAATATGTTGGGAAGGGGAGAAGCTTGGTGTGGTAAAAGCTGTTTTATATGGGGTGCCGTTGACAGGTACTGAGAGAGGAGTCCCCATGCTCTTATGTGCAATGATACCGACTTTGGAGATTGGCACAAATTGATCCGAGTGCTTATTCAAATCATCCGCATAAAGAAGGTCATCAACGCGTGCAATAATATTGAATGCCAGGCTTTCAAGCACTCTCGAGTAGCTCTCCAAAATAGATTTACCAACATCCTAAGGAACAACAAGAAATATAGTCCATTATTACCAAGTTAATAAATCATGATTGTCTGAGAGAAAAAGTTCTTTCCTTAGAGAAGAAACGAAAACCAATTAGTGGAATTTCTTGTCTTACCTTGTTATATTGAATTTTGCTCATGTCTAAGGTTGTCTGTGGAAGACCAGGAAACCTTTGCTTTAAGCAAAGCAAAAGGCTTTCAGCTCTATCGGCAAGTAGCTCCCTCTTATCACCATCCACCATCAAATCCTTAACCATTTCCCATGAGGATTTTGAATTGGACCTGTGCGTACTACCAAAAGGTTTTGAGTGAGCTCTTCTGCGCCACACATAAATTGAAGACTCCACTCGGTTTGCTATCTCAAATGCTTGATGCTCAGAAGACAAATCAAGGCAGTCAAGCAAACATTCAGGTGAAAATTGGTCCGAAGTGATATATCGGTGGATGAGATCACCTAAGCTAGCTTTTCCGTTCTGCAAGATCAAAAATAAAACACCTGCAAAATGAGTAACCTCCAGGTCTATTTTAGTATAAAAACACGAGTTAGTTTCTCCGGGAAAGCTCTATACCTTAGGAAGGCCTTCAAAATATGATTCAGGCACCTCCATTTCAGCTAAGCTGTTGCTGTTAATCGCCATAGCAGCTTTCAGGATTTGGTTTGTGCAATCACGTTTGTGCTGCAACTGCCTTCTTGCATTTTCACTGAGACCACCAGGGGGAACTCTAGGAACCGGTAGCCACCATTTCTCTTCTTGACGAGGAAGAGGATTTCTGAATGAGGACGACCCATCGGATTCTGGAGCTAAGATTCCTTGGTCAACATACCAGAATTCTGTGCTTCGGAAACTGTCTAATATCTCCTGTGAAAGAGGCAAACACTTAAGACTATAGCACTCAGCATTAAACAATAAAGGCTGAATGCCCAAGGAGCAAGGAAAGGCTATCTTACAAGGAGCATATTGTCCAGTTTACGGAGAGCTGGAAGATTGACGTAAAGGTCTGACCGTGGCCTAGAAGTCATAACCTAAAACAGAAGAGTGTATAAGTTAACACATGTTAATTCAATTTGTTTTTCCTATCCTAGCTCAATAAACTGATTGTTTCCAAATCACAGGGAAAACGCAAGAATTTTTCAAGTTTTAAGCATATGATAAATGTTTGATATAAAACATGTGGCTCTGAGGATGCAAACACCAATCCAAGTTACAGAATTTTCTATAGTGGCAGATAGCTTGAATCACCGGAACAATGCCAAAGAAACCACATTTACCTCAAGTTTGCTGCCATCAGGAAATGTCTGCCAAGAGGGTATGAGTTCTACAATGTGATCACTAACACAGAGAAGCCATTCCATTTCTCTCCGCCACATTAACTTTTTCTCTGGAGCTAAAGGTTCTAATCTCCAAATTTGCCCAAAAAGAGTAGCTAATGGAAAAAAAAGAGGGGAAAATGAAGGAAAAGAATGTATACTTAGTAAACTGAAAAATCAAAACTCACTACAAACTGAAACCAATACTCAACAAAATAACTTACCACATAGATTAGTGATAGCATTAGAAATTGCTAGTGCTGTGCAAACCCCATTTCCACAACCAGACATGTCTTCTCCCAGCAGCAATTTTGAGAATCTCTCCTTCATCATTTCAATCTCTACAGAATCCCCACAAGTTCAATCACAATCTTATTGACCAGATTTTATACAACAACATACCTAGTGTAATCCCATAAAGTGAGGTTTAGGGTAGAATCTACGCAGACCTTACCCTACCTCTCGGAGGTAGAGAGGCAATTTTCGATAGACTCAATGGAAAAACAGTCCAAAGATGATATGATAGCAAAAGTGAACAGTAATCACAACAAGGTAATATGATAATCGAAATATAAGAAACAACATATAATAATCAAACTCAGAGCAGACAACAAACTACTAGAGCAATACTATGACAAATAGTATGGAAGGATAAGCGAGACAACACTCAATTATCTAAACATATAAATATGCACAAGAACATATAAAATCTTACCAGACAAACAAGACCCTTGTTTCTCCAACTTCCTTTTATCTACAAAGGGCTTCTCTACTTCTTCAGAAACATCAGAATTTGCACAATGCTGCACCTCACCATCCTGAATATGCCAAGCAATTGAAGATGGAGAACAAGAATCCTCAGACCCACTATTTTCTTCATTCACATTTCCCTCTGACACTAAAAAACCAGAACTTGAACTACTCTCTATGCCAATTTTCTCATCCAAAGACTCAATTTTTCCAGCATTTTCCCCATAACCCTCCATTACCCCTTCTGCCCCCTCACTCTTATCAGACAAAACCTCCATTTTATCATCAAGAAAACCAGGAGAAGAACCACAATAAACAGAGTTAGTCATCACAATGCCATCAAAATCAAACCTTTTACTTCCAAACCCCTTTGACACTTTAGCTTTTTGATACAAATTCTTGATGGATTTTGAAACCTTAAACTTCAATATAGAAAAATGGTTCTCTTTCTTGGAACTTACACAAGGGTCTAATTGAATAAAATGCTTGAGCTGTGGCTGAAATTCCAGAGAAAAATCTCTCCTTTTGTCCTGGTGTGACACAAGTCTATCCATAAGTTTTCAACTCCAACCATGTCTGCTTCTCAAATGGGGTAAAAAATGAAAAAAAAGATAAGAAATCAAGAAATGGGGTCAAAAAAAAATTAAAAAAAGAGAATCTTGATTAGAAGAGTGAAGGTGGGTAATGATTAAATGCAAAAATATAAGTGTTGTGAAGCAAAGGAAGGTAAGATAATGAGAACAATGATGGCAATGAGGCTACAAAAGCAGACAAAGAAACAGCACAAGAAGTATTTTGGTGGGCTATGGGCATTTGCATTTGGTTTGCTTAAATGAGGAGCCTTTACTTCTATAAACACACACTGTCATTGTCAAATATAGTGACATTTGCTTTTGTTGGGCTTTGCTTAAACAAGGGCTCTTAAACATAATTATTGTTTACTTCACTAGCCTAATAGTGAGTACTACAATATTTTAATTTTCAAGTTTGTTTTGGAAAAAAAAATGTCATAAAAGTATTATAATAGTTTGGTGTATATGATATAGTCACGGGAGTCGTGTAAGTGATGGATCAACCCACAGGTATGGTTTGGTAGGCCTATAGATAGTTCGCATTGAATATGAAAATTTTGATTTGAATATTTCATTTTTAAATTGAAGAAAAATACATATATTTGATTTAATTTCGACTTAATACTAATGGGTAGAAACGTAGGGTACTAGTCTATTGGAACATTTGGAAATTGTACTTATTAGTATGGATACATATGATATAGGTAAGACCGAATATAAGGTATAAGGAATTTAAATGTTCGAAAATTCATAATACTAAATCCAATATTTAATTCAAAATTCATAAATTATAAAAATAACATCCAAATATTCAAAAAGTTCGGATTTCGATTTGGCCCAAGTTATGCCCACCCCGTTTATTCATATTAGTTATTATTCTTTCTATCCTGCATAAAATAATACATAATTCAAATTTATATATGTATTAGTTATGCAAAATTTTAAATTACCAATCAAACACAGTATTAATTTTATATATTAATTATTTTACCTCACAATCCATTATCAAACAAAATATTACTTATACAAAATTTAACACGTTCGTAACCCGTCTCCAAGCCAATTACAAAACAATATCATTAAGTTTTGAACAACTTTCAAAAACAATAAACATTAGTCCTTAAATAAAATTCCATAACTATAATTTCACTACCTAAGCTTCTAGATTTTTTCTTGTCTGGTGAGATCTTCTCTTAGTTGGATAATGTTTGAATTACCTTAGCAAAATTATAACTAAAAAATAGGAATAAAACAAATCAATTATGTAATTAAACAACAAATTCAAAGTCAATTCTATTTAACGATAAATTAACTATTTTATTTTTACTCAATTCATATAACAAACTTTTTTAGTCCATTCTAAAAAGAATGATACATCGTTTTTAGTAATAATTTAATTTTGAAATGTTCATTATATTTTTAATAAAATAATTTATATCAACACAAATATTTATTACTTATTTTAGATCAACAATTTCAAAAATTTCTCTTTTTTCCTTAAATTTCATGTCAAATTAAACAACATCACATACATTTTTTTGATAGAGAAACTATAAATCTATGATTATAGATTAGGCGTGTCACTATCAATTTGTTGTTGTGATGGGCTTTGCTTAAACAAGGGCTCTTACATAATTATTGCTTATTTCAATGGCCTAATACTACAATATTTCAACTTTCAACTTCATTTTGAATTTTTAAGATGACTTGGGTCATGGGAGTCGTGTAAAGAACGATTAATCAATAAATTAAAGTTCACTATGGTTACCTTACAAAATAAATAATAAATTTTGAATAACAAGCAAAGGAATCGATCGCACTCGAATTTGAAGTATCAAATGTTATTTTCGTCTACTTCCATTTTACACACTTAAATTTCAATTAGAGAAAAGGAAATTACTTCAATCTTTGTCAACAATCGATCCAAGTAGAAGAGAAGATAGCACTTCTGTAAATATTGTTGCAAAGAAACAAATAGATGCTTATTTTTCAAATGATGAAAGCTAAGTTATACAAGAAAATTACGTATGGGAGAGAGTGCCTAGGGTGACAAATACTACTAATTTGGAGTTTTGGAATACAAGTTATTAATTCTAGATCTGTATTCGTGCCGGATAAACCTAACAAAAGGATAAAATGCTTATTATCAAAATGTTCTTAATTTTTTCGAATTCAAACTCATCAAATCACTGATTAAAGAATGAAGAAATTACAACTATTTCAAGCGAGTGTCAATTGAGATTCTGATTCCTTCCCTACAAAATTGCAATATTGATAGGTAAACCCTTTTTAAGATACACATATGTGTGTAGTATTTATTTGGCTTCTTCCAGTGTTATATATGATACTCTTTACTATCAGAAAATAATGAATTAGCGACAAACAAAATTTTATAGCTAAATAACAAAAATTTCATATACATAATTTCATTTAGCAATGAATTCGATAGAGATTGCGAATAAATTTCGTAGCTAATTTCTTGATTAGTAGTAAGGTGTAGGCATTTGGTAATAAAGTATACAAAGATAAAAACAAAACTGAAATGCATGTGTGCCAAATCCAAGGCCACCAGCCAGCACTAAGGTTAAGTGACCAAAAAGGATGTTTTTTTTGTCCTATCAGAATCCTTCCTTCACAAATTAAAGGGTCCCATTTAACACTTCCAAACAAATAAATGAAGATAAAATTTAGTATTTTCTCGTTTATTTTTACTTGTTTATTATTTCATAAATATATTTTTTTTATTTGTCATTTTTAACGCATCAAGTAAAGATAATTATTTTTTTCCATGTTTTACTCTTACAATTAATTACTTATTCTCCAGATTATTTTACAAAACCTAATATATTTAATAGGAATAGTATGGTAAACTAGTTATGACAAGTAAAAGTGAACGAAAAGAGTAATTAGTATCTTCTTCCCATTATTATACCATTGTATTTAAAAGATACTTCTATTTAATAATGTTGATTTCACGAAATATATACATAAATAAAGATAACTTAATAAATTATATCTTTTATTTATTATTTTTTCTTAATAAATGTAAAATAAGTTAAGACGATACTAATTTTGAGTCGGAGGTCCACAAAGCACAAACTTGTATTTGCAGGAATGTCAAGTTTGGTCAGTGGTCCGCTCCCTATCTACTAACCCCCTCAACCCTAGGGCGTTTTTTTATTTTTATTTTTATAATCATATCTTTCTTTCTTTATAATAATAAAAAATAAAGATGCTTTTGTCAATCGACTTTTACCCCCTTTACATTTATTCACTGTGTAAGATTAAAATAGTTTGACATGTTTAAATTTACTTTTTGACCCGTTAAAATTATATTACCTATCGTCTTTTTTCAAATAATTTACTCCTACTCGTAGTAGAAAATAATGGATATATAATTAATTTACTCATTAATAAGCTGTATAATTGGATTTTAGGTAACTCAATTGTGTAAAAAATAATGGATAGTTAATGTACTAATATATACACACAATGTTATAGTGATTGAATATTCTATAAACGAGCGAGTTTGACGTAAAATTGTTTAAAAAGACCTATAATTTCTAGTAACAAATGCAAATTTATCTATAGAATTAAAGAAAAGGATATATATATGGATAATATGAATTAGTTAATATGACAATTTATATAAAATTATGATTTGAAATCGAGATTTCATGCATTTTGGTATGGGTTCATTTACAAAGGTGAAAGCGCTAATAATTCAGCTAATTGATTATCTGAATTTTCATATTTTTTTTATCTTACTTTCACAATGGAATAAGTAGGACTATAAATGGGCCATTATTGAAAATGATATTATTGTAGTATATCTGTGGGAGCGAATATTTAATTTGCTATTTATTTCTTTGGGACACTATTAATCATAGTATCTCCCAATGCATCTAACACTTTAAAACACCACCAATAATAAGGTTTTCACTTTATTTTCTTGTAAGGTATAAAGTTACACATTGCATTTAATAAGGCCTAGATCATAATTCCGGTTGCTCAACTTGAAATAAGAAAAAATGTGAATTTAACTTGCATTTGTTCAACTTAATAAGAAAAAATGTGAACCCACACATCCATCCTGACTGCTAGACAACTTTACCTAGCATTTGTTCAAATTAATAATTCCACAACTTGAGACCCCATATATTAATATAAAATAATATTTTTTACCGTTGCATCAAAACTCTTCTTTCTCTTACCTAAGATAAGAAAAAGGAAAAGAAGGGAAAGGGAGAGAAAAACTCCTCTCAACGATTGTGGATGTAGCATATGTCTTGACTTGTAATTTTATAAAGGGAATTTGTTATTCAAGACCTTTTAGTAAAGGGAATTCATTATTTTCTATTTAAAAAGTAAGAATTAGGTGCCTACAAACTTGTATGTTGCAACGGGGACCACATAAAGATTTTTGAGTAATAATTTCAAAATACAGGAAGAGTTATGTTTTTAAACATATGAGCTAGTTATATTTTGGGTGTAGTATTGAGCACCGATATGAGGGAGAGTTCAGACAACTCACAGCCCCCATAAACCATGTAGCCAACGTGGGTAGAAAGGGTCATACTTTTTAGATGATTTCTTATTGCTTTTTAGCATAGACTAGTGGATCCACTTAGTTGAGAGGTTCTATACCCCGGCAAGGTATATGACAGTTCTGGCAGCGTGGGCGAGACGATGTATCATCACATAGCTCATAGTGATAGTTGTCGGTTAGAGAAACTCCCACAGAGTTATACTGTATTTTTATATACAAACTGAGTTATTATTGTATTCTTCAATACATTGAGTTGCTATCTATTATTTTAAAAGCTTTCCATATATTGCATCTTTTATTGTTGTTTTTATCTTGAGTTGAGTATCATATCTTTGAGTTGAGTATCTTATTCTTGAGTTGAGTTTAGTTGAGTGAATTGAGAAGAGGTAAGTATGTTTCCTTTTTATCAAGTTCAAGCTTATGGTTATGCTTTAGAATTCCCCTTACATGCTCGTACATTCCATGTACTGAGCCATTTGACATGCATCATTTCATGATGCCGATACAGGTATTCAGGATTATCAACAGGCGTTTCGTTGATACCACTTGCAGTTCCAGTTAACTATGGTGAGCCTCCTTGCTTCCGGAGGATTTCATTTACTTTTCAGTTTAGCCAGGATGTTGTGGGTCTTGTCCCGACTTCCATCTTTGTCATATAGAGGCTTTATAGATAGACAATACAGTTTGAGAAGTCTGTTTCATTTATTTTGTTAAATGTTTTAAAGACTTGAGTTGCCTATTTCTGGCGAGTTGAATATACAATTTTATTCAGAGTTAATCATTTGAGTTAAAGCTTGGTAAAATGAGTTCAATGAATTTTATTCAGTTTTAAGCTTTGTATGCTTGAGTTAGTCTTCCGCTTGTAGTCAGCCAGGATGAGGGTTCGCTTGGGGGCCAACAATGGTTCTCGAGTGCCGGTCACGTCCAGGGTGTAGGCTCGGGTTGTTACAGTCTTGCAATAGTGAGTACTTTAATAAAATATCACACAACATAGAATTACTAAGAAGCTCTATCCTAATATTTCTTTTTACCTTCCCTACATTTAAATGTCTCAGTAAACAATTTAGGTAAAAATGAGCTGATAGTGCGAATTTTTTTCAAATACATAGTAGCATTATCCTGGAACGAAGGGATATATATATGTATGGTATGATAACTTAGAAAATAGAATAATAACTTGCTATAACCAATTAGCAGTTATATTATTCCGATAATGTAAAAATTCTTTATATTATATGTCGGTGTATAGATCTTAATCTCCAAGAGTAAAAGATGTGTAGAAACATTCTTATTCAATGAACATCAGGGCTCACGTTGGAGGAATTAGTTGTGATCAATGCTTGTGGAAATCAGGATCCTTAACTATAGTCACAGGACAAGCTGCATTGTTCAATACATAATTTGTTACACTTCCCAACATTATCCTGTTTCAAAACATAAAATATCCAAAAGTTAATGAAGTACTTATATGGAATATAAAAAACAACATAGTGATAACATATTTTTTATCACTAAGTAAGCTTGAAACTAACATATTTTTTTATATACAAGGTGTAGAATTAAACCATCAACAATAACAAGGTGAAAATTCATGTAGTCAATCAATTGATCTGTTAAGATTTTTCAATTTTTTTGATAATTTATTACTAAATAGAATTAGTTATAGATTTCGGTAATTTCTATTTTTTTAATAGTGATAGAATAATGGAAAATAAGTACCTTTGGATAGTACTTAGGCCTCTGCTACCCATGACCAAAGAATCCAACCTGAGATCTTCAATAGAGTCACATACTTTCTCTCTTGCATCTCCCCAATACACTTTTGCCACAATGTTTATCTGTACAACAAATCAATAATTTCAAGACATGACTAATTACTTAGTTACAGAGCGAATTCTTAGCTTTTAACTAAATGGATTTTTTTTAATAATCCGTCGTTAAATGGAGATTATTACTATTTAGGTATGACATTTTGTCTGTCGTTAATTTCTTGTTTTTTTAATAGAGAGACTATATATATGATTAGACTTATAAGAAAAATCATAGTACTAATTAATAGATCAAAATAATTATTACCTCTTTCTGCTTAGTAGCTGCATCAAGTAAATCAACAACTTGGACATCAGTCTTTTTGATATCATAATACTTCATCACTTCTGGATCTCTAAACTCCACCCATGGAATCAGAGCTAACAAAATAAATTGAAACCACGTCATAAAGTGAAAAAACAAAAACAAAAATTATCCAAAAATAAAAAGGAAAATAGTTTAATATCAGTCGACAATATAAAATAATTTTTACTCCATCACGTCACCTAAATAATACAAACAAAAATTCACCTAAATATAATTAGTGGCGAAAAATATTAGAATATCACACCTATCCCTAGGATATCTACTTATGAGGAAAGACTATTTTTAACCCCTAAACTAAAATATTCCTAATGTATCAAGGAGATTTTCGAATTCTAACAACAATTTTTGAACCCCTTTACCACTAAACTATTTTTAATGTATCAAGGAGATTTTCAAATTCAACATTTCATATGTAATCAAGAAAAAATATTTTTACTCTATTTGTGCAACACATTATTAATGTTAGGCCAAAGGGATACAATTTCTTTAGTTCCCCAACGAATATACGTATAACAGATTAAATTACACTGATAATAAAGAAACTTACGCGAACCAGTTTTTGCCCAGAGCTGGTCGCGGGACTCACTGAGAGTGTGAGTTTTGATGTGGATTAAGTAAACTGTATCACCTTTTTCAGCCAAATTTTCAACTGTCCATTTCAATGCTTCCTTGCTGCTCGTTGAAAAATCCACTGCCACACCAATTGTCTTCCCCTTCCCCATTTTTATATTAATTAATCACTTTCTCTCTTTCTTGTCAAAACTGATGAAAAAATAATTCAAGGAAATCGTTTTTTTTTGTATATATTTTCTTGTCTCTAATTTTGATTTGAAGTAGAGGTGTTACGTGAATAATGGAAGATTAAAAGTATAGAAATTTGATCCATTATTTTCGTTTTTTGGTCTTCTCTTTTTGTTTTCATGATTTATGGGGGAAGAAAAAAAAGAGAAAGAATGGAAAACGTCAACACAAATATTTGCATTGAGTGTATATATATGTTGTATAAAACTTACATCAATCTCACTGGTTTAAGATCAAATGACATAGATACATTGTAGTTTATAATTTTATGTATCTTTTGGAATTTTGGTGCATTCGGATATATCCAGATATATGAGGTTAAAATTAAGTGTAATTTATTCTAGATACATTGTATGCAAGTGGATTTGTATGAAAATGTACAACGGGTATTAACTCAGTATTCCTATTCAAATCAAAGACTAATGAAAATGTACAACGGGTATTAACTCAGTATAGCTGACATGTTCCAACCAATCACAATCGTCATGTCACTACAATTTAATTGGCAGAAAAGAATTTGTCCTCATTGCTATTCTTTCCATCTATAACCATAAATAGAAGTTCTCATAATTCAAAAAAGACACCAAAATTCAAACAAGAAGCAAAATAAAGTTCGTAGATCAAACGTTACAGCTTTACAAAACATTCAACTACTCAAGATATCAAACTCAACCTCAAATACAAAAAAAAAATCAGATTCAAGGAATACAAATTTAACTTATTTGTTTGTGCTAGTTGAAGTCAAGATTATCATTCATCATAGAAACCATATAGATTGATCAAGATCAAACTAAAAAAACCTTTAAATTTATTTTGTTTATTTTTTGCTCCTCGACAAAATTAAGATAAAATTGAGTAAAAAATCTCAATTAAAAAGATTAATGAAATTTTAATTTAAAAAATCAGAAAATTCATAAAGATTATAATATATCTACAATATTCAAAATAAAGTACTATGAGTACAATATTTTTCAATCTTGAATTTTATTGTCAACAATGAAATATGGGCTTGGTGTTGTGCATGGAAAGTTAATAGTTGAAGATTTGACATACATTCTCTTCCCCTCAATTAATACCTAGAAATTGAGATGGCCCAAAAATAACTTTAGGCATGTGACTGATTTGGTCCCATTTTAATTGAACACATCAATTATAATAAAGTGTATCCAATTACACTTTTAGTTTAAATTTTAAAATCGTTTTTGTCTATGTTTTCATTCGTTTATTAGGTTGTTGCTAAGTTAATCATATAAAATATGTCATTTACTCTAACTATAACATTTGTATCGATAAGCCATAAAATCTCGGGTCTATTCTACTTGAGGCTGATGCTTATAATGAAGGAGATGACATATATTTATGTGGTTAAATTAACTATCTGATAGACGAATGAAAATACACGTAAAAATATTTTTAAAATTTGAATTGAAAGTGTTTAATGAAATACTTTATTAAGAATTAACATGTTCGATTGGAAGATGACTTAGTTTAAATATCTAAATGAAAACAAATTTTAAAAAAGTGACTATGTATTAAGCTTTCCTTATAATATGCATCTAGAATATGTTGTCATGTAGACCCCCGTGACTTAATGGTGTACAAGCAAGCAATATTCCATTAGGACATAAGAATTCGAAACGTAAAAGAAAAATGGTGCAATTATATATTAAGAATCCATATATATAATTATAGAAACCAATATTATAATCGAGTTGATGCAAGAGGGGAACCATAAGTAGAATATTTAATTAATACTATACATCGGAATAAATTCTTAGGGTTTGAGCCGAAAATCAAATTAACTATCGAAATCATATCTACTTTTTATTATTAATTTATCAAAATTGAACTTTGAAAATATCGAGTCGAATATCAAATGTTCACCTCTAGTGAATTATTACCATATGTATGGGTAATATTAACAAGTAATTTAAGTGTTTTAATTGATTTATGCCGATAAATTTGTAATGTCAAGGCTTGAGAGAGGAGATCTAACATCTACACGTGGTTTCTCTAAAAGCTAACATGTTATTGCTGTTAAATATTGGAGAAAATATGAATATATCTTTTCAAAATATCTATCCTTCAATACATAATTACCAAAGTATCGTAATGTTCAATATTTAATGCCTTCTTTCAATTATCAATTACTGAATTATTGACATTAAACTTTGAATTACTAAAATACTAGAAGCTTCCTAATTTCCGTGTGAAATATTATAATATTATTTTTTCTCACTAATTCAATCAAAATATACGTAAGAATAGTGTGTCCCAATGTCCTAGGTAAGATGATTGTGAAATATATGTGAGAATAGTACGAATTTACTACACTCGTACTAAGTAGGCGTTTGGCCATGCGATACCATATCACGATATGGAATCGTGGGATGGAATTAACGTTTGGACATGCGATTTCACGCTGATCATGAGATGGAATACCATATTCTCCAAAAATCATGATATGGAATTCCATATCATGATTTGGAATTTTTTAAATATAAAAGTTTATCCACAAGTTTATATTTTGTCAAAACAACCCCACATTATATTTGTTGACACCCAATTTTGGCCTAACATTTTCAAAATTCGTAACTTTTAAGTTTTATTTATTTAATAGTTCAAAATACATTTTTTATAATTTTAAATAAGTTTATTGATATTTATCATTATTTGTCAAAATTTCAGGATTTTTTATCAATTAATTTTAACTACGTATTTTTTGTCACAGCCGGTTGACTACGTTCAAATATTTGTTCATTTTGATTAAATCGTTATTTCTGCTAAATTGCATTGTTCACAT
>JAJONR010006175.1:0-36051 GCA_029582245.1 Solanum etuberosum | reverse complement strand
GACAACTGCTCTCTAGTGGAATTATCACAATTGACTATGTGAAGTCAAGCGATAATGTGTCAGATCCACTAACGAAAGGCCTAGTAAGAGAGGCAGTTAAAAGATCATCTAAGGGAATGGATTTACGGCTTAGGACAAGTCATCATGGCGGTAACTCTATCTAGCAGACTGGAGATCCCAAGAGCTAGATTCAAGGAGAAAAACAAAGTTGTGACTGACGGTTCGACATTGTCAATTAACTCAATCCATTCTCATGATGAAGACAATGTTCAGGAACGAGGTAAAAACATTAAGGCTTGTTAATGAGTTAATAAAGCTTAAAGTTTTTAATGATTTGCTAAGTTTAGTAGATTTGACCAAATAGTGTATCTACGAGATGACACGGTTAGAAATCACCTATGTGAGTGTGAAGTGTAACCCACTTCAAAGAGAATTTTTTGTCAAAAGCCTATTCTCTATACACTCATGAAACTAGGAGGTGTTCATGGCTGAAACGAACACAACCGTCAGAACCATAAACAGTAAAGGGTTAATTGTGTGACATATGGTTGTCTAGGTATATACCAAAGCTCGACGGTTCAAAGATATCGCATCTACCGATTGACCGAGTATATCCGACATATGTTCACTATGGAAAGTCCAAGGGGAAACCTACTTATCCAGATGCAATTGATCCTTGCTTGTAAAGTACACACTCGTCCATGCATTCCTTTATGTTATGACCATTTCCCATTAATGTGGGGGATTGTTGGGAATAGCAAGAGTTAATGGAAAATGGAGGGAAGATGAAAAGAGGAATTGTGGAGGGAAGATTAAAAGAAGAATTGGAAAAGATTCTCTTATGCTTTAAGAAAAGGAATTTCTCCCTCATTGGTGGTGGAAAGAAAAATAGAAGTGTTTAAATAGAGAAACACTTCTATTAGTTGTTAAAAGGGTTGGAAAGAGGGACCCCCCTCGCGCCGTCATCGTCGCCGCTCGCTCGGCTTCGGCTTCGTCTTTGGCTTTGGCTTTGGAAACTGATCGATCGAGAGATTATTTTTGGACAAAGTTTGTTTTAATTATTTAGTTAATTATTTACTTAATTAATTAAATTAAATAGCCAAAACGTTTTAATTATTTAGTTAATTAACCGAAACGTTCCGACCCGACTCAGATCCGCGCGACCCGTTGTATTGAAAACACTTTCCCATTTTAATCTGAATTTCCCGCCGTTGGAGATGACTGTTCTTAAAGGTTGCAACTTTCAGGAACAGCCATGACCGTTTGAAAGGTTGCAAACTTTCATAAATGGTCGTGTGGTCTCTGAAAGGTTGCAACCTTTCGGAAACAGTTCCTCTTGCCTATAAATACCAGTGATTCTTCAGACTTTTTACTTACGAAAATTTTTGATTTCTTCTTCTTCTTCTGCACAAATTTTCTTCGTGTACTTTACTGCCGTTGAGTGGTTCGCTGACACCAGCGTTTTGGGTATCAATACACTAGTGATTGAGATCATTCTATCCTGGGAGGAAATATTCCAAATCAAACCTCGGATACTAGAGGGGAATAATTTTCTTAAGGGGACAGTGTGCATTCAGTGGGCTTGATCTTCTTTTCATTTTGTTTTTCCAGCTTCTGGTATGTTGTTTCAGATTTTAGTTTTGTGAATTAATTTATGTTCTTCTGTTCTTCACTAGTTCATTAAACTTTGGTAATTTCGTGTTTCTGCAAAGTTTGTTGTAATCAGTAGTACTGTTTTAAACACAGATTGGACAACAACATCATCGTCATAAAATATATCTTCTAGAAATATCTATTTAGAAATTGGTGAGGTGGCCTTTTGGGTTCATATACATTAATTGTGGTTTGTTTGAATAATATTTTTTTTGAAATTTGTGTACTCTATTATATCCATAAAAAAATAACAACAAAAATAGTACTACTTAAATTTAATACTTTATTTTACTTTTAATATTATAATTTTATAGCTATAAAGTTTTATGACAATTGAGAAGATATGATGGGGACATATACCAAATGTGTATTATTTTTTTGAGTAAATAGAAAAAAGCTTTAAAAAGTCATAAAAGCAGTACTACTTAAATCTGTTAAAAAAAAAAAGTATGTATGCTTGAGTGCATTTCCCTATACATTACTATATCTTCATCATATTTGTGTTCTTCGTTTGCTAGAAAATCGACACATTAATTTACCTCTCTCCAAACGTGTTAGATAGTGTCAATGTGATATTATTAAATTTCAACTATGTCAAATGTTTAAAATTCAAGAAATGTCATATTATCCACTAATTTATACCGGTTAAAAGGTCGGAAACTACATTCTACAACATATCAACATAGTTTTTTAATGAGTTGAGCTAGTAAATAAATGGGTCAATGATCAGGACAAACTTGGATGGATTTGATGAATCATATTTTCAAGAATGTGTTTTTATTGTTAGGGTGAATTTTTTGTAGAATTTACGTAGTATTTGATAATTAAAACTTGACATTTGATATCAGTTTTTGTCATTGAAAGACTACCTGTCACAATCTTTGATGATTGGGGGTTTTTTCACCCTATATTTGATACCAGTCTTAGGAGTGAAAGTAAATTTACTATAAACTCAAAATATATAGTTGATGATGGAGATAGTTACCACCGGTCACGATCTTAGAAAATGATAAGCGTCATTTAAGTAGGTATTTTTCCCCTCATTTTTTGTATTGAGTATCCGTTTTAAAACTGAACTCAAATTCATTTCTAAACTCGAGATCCTTAATTGATGGCAGAGATTGTTACTACCCATCATGAGTACGTATTTTTTCTTATTTTATATTTGGTATCCGCTTTAAAGAAAATACATTTTTTTTGAATTATAGAGTTCAAGTTTAAAATTATCACAGTTTTACATACCAATGATTAGAAGAGTAAACTTACAATATTACAAAGAAAAAAAATATGGGGTAAAGTTACTATAAACAAAAAGAAGGATAAAGGGTAAAGTAAGATTATTGAATGATTAGAACAAACAAAGATAACGACAAAATCATACCAACTCAGTGGTTACGTAAAGAGACACTCTTTGTCATTACATAATAACAAATTTGACAGTATGATAACATTTACATAACAAGACATTTGTAGATTAAAACATCAAATTTTAGCAAAATCTAGTGATGCTTTACCAGAAGGCCTCTTACGGAAGAAATAATCCTAATAATTTGAAAATAAGACATGTTTATACAGTAGTTTTTCTCCATCTTTAAGCATTTGTGGAAATGGACTAATGACACTATCAAGGCTAGCATTCACAAATAGCGGTACAGATACTTGAGCCCTACGCGAATCAACTACTACACAATGCTCGATCTCTTGTATCGATCGTTGCTCATGATCTGCAACGAGTCACCTATATATGTTAATCACTAAGGAGCCTTTGATTGGATTTACATGGATTCAGTTATTGATTTTAATTCCTTGGACATATAGGCCTCCCGTGTCGTCTTGAAAGAGTAGAGTGATTCAGGACACGTTGTAGTGTCGGCGACAACCAATGGTGATACTTGAATTTGGGCATGTTGGATAGTTGTTTATGTTGATAGCCATATTTCCCATTAAGAGAGGTTCTAAAGACTCATCAATTTCATTGACATTGAGACCCTTCGTGAAAGGAGGGTATGAGCTGTAATTATTTCTGAGAGAATGAGTATTTCTTAAATTACTTTGAGTTTGGGTATGAACATGTAATTATTTTAGATTTTATGACCCATATATGTAGTTTTCCCTATATTTTTTTGGAGTAAATAGGAAAAAGCATTAAAAAGTCATAAAAACAATACAACTTAAATTTGTTAGAATAAAACATTTAATATGCTTGAGTGCATTTCCCCATACATTACTAAATCTTCATCATATTTTTGTTCTTCGTTTGTTAGAAAATTGGCACATTAACTTGCCTCTCTCCAAACGTGTTAGATAGTGTCAAATGTGAAATTATTAAATTTCAACTATGTCAAATGCTCAAAATTCAAGAAATGTGAAATTATACACTAATTTATAATGGTTAAAAGGTCAGAAACTTTATTCAACAACATATCAACACAATTTTTTAATGAGTTGAGCTAGTAAATAAGTGAGTCAATGATCAGGTCAAACTTGGATGGATTTGACGAATCATATTTTCATTAATGAGTTTTTTTTGTTAGGGTGAATTTTTTTATAGAATTTCCTTAGTATTTGATAATAAAAAATTGACATTTGATACCAGCTTTCATCATTGAGAGACTACCTACCACAATCATTGATGATTGGGGGGTTTCGTCACCCTATATTTGATACTAGTCTTAGGAGTGAAAGTAAATTCATTCTAAACTCGAAATCTATTGTTGATCATGGAGATAGTTAATACTTGTCACGATCTTAGAAAATGATAAGCGTCATTTAAGTAGGTGTTTCTCCCCTCATTTTGTATTTAGTATCCAATTCAAAACTGAATGCAAATTCATTTCTAAACTCGAGATCTTTAATTGATGGCAGAGATAATTACTGCCCATCATGAGTACATGTTTATTCTTATTCTATATTCTGTATCGACTTTAAAGAAAACACATTTTTCAAATTATAGAGTTCAAGGTTAAAATTATCACAGTGTTACACACCAACGATTAGAAGAATAAACTTACAATATTACAAAGAAAAAAAGATTGGTAAAGTTATTATAAACAAAAAGTAGCATAAAGGGTAAAATAATATTATTAAATGATTAGAACAAAACAAGATTACGACACAATCATACCAACTCACTGGTTATGTAAATAGAGACTTTTTTTCATAACATGATAAAAAATTTGACAATACAATAACATTCACATAAAAAAATTATACATTAAAATATCAATTTTTAGCAAGATCTGGTGATGCTTTACCAGAAGGCCTCTTACGGAAGAAATAATCCCAATAATCAGAAAACAAGATATGTTTGTACACTGGTTTTTTTCAATCTTTCAGCATTTGTGAAAATGGACTAATGACACATTCAAGGCTAGGATTCACAAATAGTGTTACGGATATTTGAGCCCTACTCGAATCGACTACTACACAATTCTCGATACTCTTGTATCTATCATTGCTCATGATCTGTAACAAGTCACCTATGGTAACCGCTATGGTGCCTTTGATTGGATTTATGTGGATCTTATTATCGCCTTTAGTCCCTCGGACATATACGCCTCATGTGTCGTCCTGGAAGAGCAGCGTGATGTAGGACACGTCGCAGTGTCGGCGAGCCCAAATGGTGATTTCACGACCCAAGCCTACACCCTGGACGTGGCCGACACTCAAGAAACATTGATGGTCTCCAAGAGAATCCTCATCCTGGCTGACTAAAAGCGGAAAAATAATTCGAGCAAAATGGGAAATCCAAATGCATAAATAAATTTTAAAAACTCAATTTGAACTCAACTCCAATAAATGTCTGAAAATAACTAACAAGTTGTAGTTAACTGTCTCATGACCTCAAAACATCTTAACAACAAAATGAAATAATGAGAGACTTCTCGACTTTTAAACTATCTATGAAGCCTCTAATATTAAGATAAGTGTCAAGATAAAACCCCCAACAACTTAACCAAACAAGAAGTAAATTTGAAGCCCTCTGAAATCAAGGAGGCTCACCAAGGCTGACTGAAATGTCAAATGATCTCAACGAAGCGCCTGTCGATAATCCTAAACACTTGTATTTGTACCTTAAAACTATGCAGGTCGAATGACATCAATAAATTGAATATACGAGTATGTAAGGGGAAAACTAAAAGCAATAGCTAACTGAACTGACAAGGCTGGAAGAAACACCCACCTCAACTCAACTCAATACAAAACAACCATAATAGATGCAATAATTAAAACATTATAAAATAGGAGATAAAACTCAATGTTGTATAAAAATACAATAAAATATTTTTTACTCTTGTTTGGGAGATTCTCTAACCGACAAATATCACTATGAGCTACGTGATGATATAGAGTCTCGCCCACACAGCCAGAACTGTCTTATACCTTGACGGGGTATATGACACCTCAACTAAGTGGATCCACTAACCTCTTCCCGAAGGCACTTAGGATTCATCTAAAAAGTATGATCATGTGCTCATGTTGGCATACATGGTTTATGAGGAATGTGAATTGTCTAAACTCATCTCCATATCGGTGTTCAATACTACTCCCAAAAATATATACTCATACTCAATGTTTAAAAACATACTCTTCCTCTGGTTTGAGATAATTGCTCAAACTATCCTCTTATATGAGGTAATTGCTCTGAAATATCTCTGAACTCATTAACTCATTTAGAAATCAAAGTTTCTCTTTTATCAATGTAAAAACTGATACCTTTGGGAATACTTTGTTCCCTTATACTCTTAATTCATATTTGAAAATTCTTTCTCAAAAATATATCAAAATCATATTGTGATATGATCATTGATGACTTGGGAATTCATACTACATAAACATTAATGGCATATCTAGATACCATACTGTTTAAACATTGATGGCATACTCGACTGTCATACTAATCATGTTTTAAAAACTTTTTCTCAAAACTCATCTTTACATCCTCAAAAACTCAGTTTAAAACTCAAATGTTGGCTTTAAAAAAAAGCTTCTCAAGATTTTAAACTCAATTTATAGGGTTCATACAAAATTATGGACATGAACAACTCAACTCAAGGATCTCAATAACAATATGGAAACTGAGTACTCAGAAATCAAGAACTCAACGATACTACTCATCTCAAAAATACTCACTTCATAGGGTTCATGCGGAATTATGGGCATGAACGACTCAACTAAAGGATCTCAATAACAATTAGACTCATGAATACAACTCTTTTCATTCTTATACTCATTTACTCACGACTTAGTTCAAGTTTATAGTTAATTTCTAAAGACTTCTCAAAATGACTTATAAAGGACCTTTTGAACTTTCCTCTTAACTTTACTTTACTTTACTTTACTTCGAAGTGTAAATTAAGAGATGTGATTGGATATGTAAAATCTCTCAAGGATTAATGAAGACTTTAAGAGTTAATATCAAGAAGAGAACGAAGACACGATTCAAAGGAACCCTTACAGGATGAAGAATGGAGAAGAAAAAGGGCAGACGGCTCTGGCATATCGGTGGCGTGTCACGCTAGTACCAAAATTACAGGGAGTATTAGGGTTTTTATGGTGGGTTTGAGGGGGGAGGGGTGATAGGGTTTTGCCTCGATTTTCTTACCTTATTTGAAGTTTATTTTATTATTGAAGGAAAGTCAAAGTATTACCATAAATGATTCAACTTTTCCTGAAAGGAAAATATAATTTTCTTCCATATTTGGTTTATTCATTTCTTTAGAGGAAAATTGTGGAATCCAATAAATTAAATGCACATCTTCTCATACCAAGAACATAAGAACATTTACAATGTAGACATTTAAGAGTTTAGCTTAGGGGGAGATTTTCTCCCAATATGTTTATGATTTTTCAATATTAGTTTTATAATATGTAGGACGTTTGGCCAAATCATATCAATAAAATATTTTTAGTATGCTTTTATTTTTAATATGATATATCGACCATATTATTTACAATTGTAAGCTTCCACATAACGCCGCAATCACTTTCGAACCCAACAAGAGATAGAGGGGAGAAGCGGGGTCGGTTTGGAATGGTGGAGTAGTCTGTACTTTTTCAATTTTAACCAGTCGTTTTAGATTCGAGTTTTAATTTTCACGGCCCGAGCCTATACCCTGGACGTGACTGGCACTCGAGAACTGGTTCTAATCCTTAAGCGAACCCCTGGCCTGGCTACCAGGACTCACATGACTTTACATAATATGCGGAAGCTTAGATAGATGAACCTTTAGACATTCAAAGAGGAGTCTTAAATTACAGTCTTAAAATATTCAACATAAGTCATCACTTGTTAAAATCAAGAACCTGATAGAACAATAATGTATCTAATCATGTCTGTCTATGAAACCTCTAACAATTCAAGATAGATGTCGGGAAAAGATCCACGACACCTCAACTACTACTATAAATGAAATGAAAATGGAGTCTCCCGAAAGCAAGGAGGACTCACCAAATATTGATTGCGAGTGAATAGTTATCTCAACGAAATGCCTGTTGATGATCCTGAGCTTGTATCTAAATCATAATAAGATGCAGGTCGAATGACGTCAGTACCTTGAATGTACTCGTAAGTGATAGGGTTAGAGTAAACAATAAACTGACTTGAACGACTGAAAACAACATAACTGGATCAATACATGAATATGAAGTGAAAACAATTTAAACTTTACGATAAGATATACAATGAAAGCAACATGAAAATAATATACTTTACTTTGTGGGGAGTTTCTCTAACCAACAACCATTACCATGATCCTAGCAATGATACAACGTTTTGTCTACGTTACAAGGATCATCCTATACCTTGACAGGGTATAGGATGATATAGTGACTATGGAACCATCTAATAGGCCTTCTCAGAGGCAGTGAGAAGTCGCATGAAGAATCAATGCTATCCTATCCTTTGTTGGCTACGTAGTTTTATGGGACTTCCGAGTTATAAAAGACTCTAACCCAATTCGGTGTTCGATATTACTCCCAAAATAATAGATATAACTTTATGCACAATTCACCCATTACAAAGAAGGGAATTTTTACTTTATTGAAATATTTTTCTAAAATATTAGACGTGCTTGCATTCTTAAAACATGCACCTGTGAACTTCTCTTTCAAGCCCAATAATCAACATAGGTACATATATAAGGTATATAAATAACATTTGAAGTTCTTAAGTTTTTATAAGATGGGGCCTTTAAACTTTCCTTTTATCTTAAGTTGATTTGGAATGTAAATGAAGACATGTGGGTGGGACATTTAGACTCTCCCAAGGATTACTGAAGACCTTAAAAGTCCATATTAAGAAGAGAACATAGGTACGATTTGAAGGAACACGTTCGGAATGAAGCACGGGAAGAAAAGAAACCTAGACGACATGACGCACTAGTGACGTGTCGTCCAAGGGCCTGAACTACTGAAGTAAGTCCTTGGCGCACTACTGGTGTGTCGCCCCAGGTCTTAAACTACAGAGGAAAAAGTCCTGGCGCTATGGGTGGTGTGCCGCCCCAGACCCATACCCAGAAAATCTGACGAATTTTTCTTCTCAATTTTAGGTCCTAACTCATCTAGAATCGATTGGTTCCTTCCAAATTCACTTTGATTCACAAACCCAACACAAATTCAATGAAATTCCACACAAAATATACCAAGAAACAACACTCATTCGTAAAACCCTCGCCTCAAGAACTCAAAAACCACCATTGTTAAAGAATGGGGCTAAAACTCAAGAACTCTTCAATAATACTTACATAAATGATTTCATGGATGAATTAATGAAAGAATTACATGCTTGGCGTGAGAATGAACAAATCCATCACTATGGGAAACCTCACATACCTGGAAAGAACGATTGTTCTTGGCGAAATTCCTCAACTCTTGAACGAACGCTTGAAAACCCTTTTTTCCTCTTCTTGAAACTTAGCACTAAAGTTCTAAGTGTTTAGGAATATGAAAAATATCTTAGCATCTGATTAGACCCCTAAATTGGGTGAGTAAAACGTGGTTAGGCCTATAGGGGTAAGGAAAAGACCAAAATACCCTTTCCTTAAACGGATGAAAAGCCTTAACTAGAGAGGCTTCACTCATACAACCATAACTTTTTACTCGAAGATCGGAATTCAGCAAACTTGGCAGCGTTAGACAGAGGACTCAAAGACCTTCGATTTGATACCTCATAGGCCACCTAACTCTTTATTTGCTAAAATACATGGTCATTTGAAGTTGACCCAAAACTAAAAACTAATCGAAGTCTGAGGTGTTACATTTATGAATACAAAGTCACCTTTGTTAGGGAGTGATTTAGTCTCAATGTAAGAATTTCTGGAACGAATTCAAAATTAGTTAGATATCAATATGAATATCGAACATCAAATGAGGAAAAAAAAAAATTCTTCATTCTATTATTTCAAGGGAGTGGGGGTATATGGATGGTATATTAATGACCTAAACAAAATTGTTGAATTGTTTTTTTATTTAGTGTTTCAATTTTTTTTCTTTTAAGTTTAATCAAACATCATCATCATAAAATATATCTTCTAGAAATAGCTATTTGGAAATTGGTGAGGTGGCTTCTTGGTGTCATATACATGAATTTAGGGTTGTTCATGGTTATGGTTAAATATCCAAACCGAACCGCAACCCGAACCAAACCGATTAAAAAAACCGATATTTGATTTTGTTTGGTTTTAAATTTTGAAAACTGATACTATTTGGTTTGATTTTGGTTTTACTAAAAAACAACCGCAAAAATAACAATACCGAACCGATAAATTAGATATATAAATTTTATAATTATTTATATATTATTCATAAATAAAATATAAATATTTTGTTGAATTTTAATTAACCTAAGTTTTTAACTTTACCATTTTTTCAAGCCCAACACTTTAGCCCAACCATAACAATCCTAAGTTTAAGTCCATCAAAATCCATTTTAGTCTTTACCTACCCTACTTCACATAAAATAGTCACACTTTCTCTTAATAAAATCACTTTGTTCGTGTAATGATAACTCTAGTATTGTTTAATTGCTTAATTAAACCGACAATAGTTTTTTTATGGATTATTCATTACTAGGTGTTTGTGTCTATCGAGATACGACGTCCTCCAAAAAAATATTACTTTTTAAACCGAATAAACCAGAAAAACTGAACCAAACCGAACTAAACCGACAATAACCAAACAGACGGTTATTTTTTTCCTTTGGTTTGGTTTGGTTTTAGAAATTTAAAAAACCGACTAGATTGGTTTGGTTTTGATTTTAATCAATAACCGATCCAAACCGAACAACGAACACCCCTACATGAATTGTGGTTTGTTTGAATAATATTTTTTTGAAATTTGTGTACTCTATTATATCCATAAAAAAACTATCACTAAAAATAGTACTAATATAATTTAATACTTTATTTTACTTTTAATATTATAATTTTATAGCTATAAATTATTATGACAATTGAGAAGATTTGATGGGGACATATACCAAATGTGTATTATTATTTTTTTGAGTAAATAGGAAAAAACTTTTAAAAAAAGTCATAAAAGCAATACTACTTAAATCTGTTAGAAGAAAAAATTTCATATGCTTGAGTGCATTTCCCTATACATTACTAAATCTTCATCATATTTGTGTTCTGCATTTGCTAGAAAATCGACACATTAATTTACCTCTCCAAACATGTTAGATAGTGTCAAATGAGAAATTATTAAATTTCAACTATGCCAAATGCTCAAAACTCAAGAAATGTAAAATTGTACACTAATTTATAAAGGTTAAAAGGTCGGAAACTACATTCTACAACATATCAACGCAGTTTTTTAATGAGTTGAGCTAGTAAATAAATGGATAAATGATCGGGCAAAACTTGGATAGATTTCACGAATCATATTTTCATAAATGAGTTTTTTTTGTTAGGGTGATTTTTTTGTAGATTTTATGTAGTATTTGATAATCAAAACTCGACATTTGATAGCAGTTTTCGTCTTTGAGAGACCATCTATCACAATCTTTGATGATTGGGGGTGTTTTGTCACCCTATATTTGATACCAGTCTTAGGAGTGAAAGTAAATTCATTCTAAACTCGAAATCTATAGTTGATGATGGAGATAGTTACTACCGGTCACGATCTTTGAAAATGATAAGTGTCATTTAAGTAGGTGTTTTTTCCCTCATTTTTTGAATTCATTATCCGATTTAAAACTGAATGCAAATTCATTTCTAAACTCGAGATCTTTAATTGATGGTGGAGATAGTTACTACCCATCATGAGTACGTGTTTTTTTCTTATTCTATATTCGGTATCCGCTTTAAAGAAAGCATATTTTTTTCAAATTATAGAGTTCAAGTTTAAAATTGTCACAGTGTTACACACCAACGATTAGAAGAATAAACTTACAATATTACAAAGAAAAAAATATGGGGTAAAGTTATAAACAAAAAGTAGGATAAATGGTAAAAGAAGATTATTGAATGATCAGAACAAAACAAGATAACGACACAATCATATCAACTCAGTTGTTACGTAAAGAGACACTTTTTTTTCATTACATAATAACAAATTTGATAATACAATAACATTTACATAACAAGAAATTTATAGATTAAAACATCAAATTTTAGATAAACCTGGTAATGCTTTACCAAAAGGCCTCTTATGGAAGAAATAATCCCAATAATCAGAAAACTAGACATGTTTGTACACTAGTTTTTCTCCATCTTTAAGCATTTGTGGAAATAGACCAATGACACTATCAAGGCTAGCATTCACAAATAGCGCTACAGATATTCGAGCCTTACTCGAATCAACTGCTACACAATGCTCAATACTCTTGTATCGATTGTTGCTCATGATCTGGAATGAGTCACCTATATATGTTAACCGCTAAGGCGCCTTTGATTGGATTTACGTGGATCCAGTTATCACCTTTAGTCCATCGGACATATAGGCCTCATGTGTCGTTCTATAGGAGCAGAGTGATGCAGGACACGTTGTAGTGTCGGCGACAACCAATGGTGATACTTCGATTTGGGCATGTTGGATAGTAGTTTATGTTGATAATCATATTTCCCATCAAGAGAGGTCCTAAAGATTCATCATTTTCATTGACACTAAGACACTTCATGAAGGGAGGGTAGGAGCTGTAATTATTTTTGAGAAAATGGGTATTTCTTAAATTACTTTGGGGTTGGGTCTGAACATGTAATTATTTAGGGTTTTATGACGCATTTATTTAGTTTTCCCTATTTTTGTTGGAGTAAATAGGATATAATTAAAAAGTCCTAAAAACAATACTACTTAAATCTGTTAGAATAAAAAAATTTAATATGCTTGAGTGCATTTCCCCATACATTACTAAATCTTCATCATATTTTTGTTCTTTATTTGTTAGAAAATTGACATATTAATTTGCCTCTCTCAAAACATGTTAGATAGTGTCAAATGTGAAATTATTAAATTTCAACTTTGCCAAATGCTCAAAATTCAAGAAATGTGAAATTCTACACTAATTTATAATGGTTAAAAGATCGGAAACTACATTCTACAACATATCAACACAATTTTTTAATGAGTTGAGCTAGTAAATAAATGCGTAAATGATCAAGCCAAACTTGGATGGATTTGACGAATCATATTTTCATGAATGAGTTTTTGTTGTTAGGGTGAATTTTTTTGTAGAATTTATGTAGTATTTGATAATAAAATCTTGACATTTGATACAAGTTTTCTTCACTAAGACACTAACTATCACAATCATTGATGATTGTGGGGGGTTTCGTCACCCTATATTAGATACCAGTCTTAGGAGTGAAAGCAAATTCATTCTAAACTCAAAATCTATAATTGATGATGGAGATAGTTAATACTGGTCACGATCTTAGAAAATTATAAGCGTCATTTAAGTAGATGTTTTTACCCTCATTTTGTATTTAGTTTTCGATTTAAAATTGAATGCTAATTCATTTCTAAACTTGAGATCTTTAATTGATGATGGAGATAATTACTACCCATCGTGAGTGCATATTTTTTCTTATTCTATATTTAGTATCCTCTTTAAATAAAATATTTTTTTTAAATTATAGAGTTCAAGTTTAAAATTATCACAGTGTTACACACCAACGATTAGAAGAATAAACTTACAATATTACAAAGAAAAATATGGGGTAAAGTTATTATAAACAAAAACTAGGATAAATGGTAAAATAAGATTATGGAATTATTAGAACAAAACAAGATAACGACACAATCATACCAACTCACTGGTTATGGAAAGTGACACTTTTTGTCATTACATAATAACAAATTTGAAAATACAATAACATTTACAGAACAAGAAATTTGTAGATTAAAACATCAAATTTTAGCAAAATCTAGTGATGCTTTACCAGAAGGCCTCTTACAGAAGAAATAATCCCAATAATTAGAATACAAGACATGTTTGTACACTGGTTTTCTCCATCTTTCAGCATTTGTGGGCTGTTGGTGGATCTGTTTCGAGGGGCACTACTGATGGTGCTCCTCCGATTAGTTTGGAGGGTGTCACTAAGGGTTCCACACCTGTTGATACTTTGGGTTTGGAGAAAACGGAACCACCAATCCTTGCTTGATCCTTGGTGCTTAAGCACCACAAGTTTGTCTCACCCTTTGTTTTACTTTGTTTTGTGCATTGAGGGCATTGCACCGCTTTTCTTGTAGGGGTGGGGTGAACAGAATATGAGTGTTAGGGTGAAATCTGAATAACCAAACTCACAATCTTTCCTTGGGGTTTTCTTGCATGTGTTCTTTTTCTTCCTTTGGATTCCTATCATGTTGTCTAGGATAGTATCAGTGTAGAAGTAGACTAGAATGTAAAGTATGATGGCAAAAGAGCATGAAAGTTGACACTCCTCCAAAAATATGATATGTGCTATACTTGTGTGATTCATAAGTTGAATGTGCATGATCTTTATATGAAATGATAGGAATCGATTAGACAACATGACTTAAGCTATAACATGAACCAGATGCATTGACGATTTGATAGTGAAACAAGGTGCCATGTGTGTGAGGATGTTTGTATATTCATATGGTACGTGCCAATCTAGAACTTGCCCAATTGGTCTTGCTAAGATGATTGGAAATGTGAATTAGGAAATGATCATAGGCCATTATTGATAATGAGTCCACTTAAGCCTAAAAATTACCAACGAAATGAATGAATTTCTCCCTTTGATCCAAATGTTTGAGCCTGAAGAAGACTATTCTTTCAATGCACCCAATTCACCTTCCCTGAATAAATTGTTAAACTCTGTTTTGGCCCCGGTCCCTCCTTGTACATTGTGTACATCAACCTAGGATAAAAGCCTAAGTTGAGAGTGGCTACTTCATATGTGTACCTTGATTTTGTCCCTGGTCCTTCCTAGGACATCATGCACCTCAACTAATACTAAACGCCTAAGTTGAGGGTGGCTATCATGGAGGAAAACAAGACAAAAAGGGAGGTATGAAAAAAGTCACGTGTAGAATGTGTAACACTTTTTGAGAATGGTGTGACTAAACATTAAGAAATAAAAGAGTGAAAAGCTTAAATGAAAAGATGAAGAAAAGTTGATTCAAGAAAAAAAGATCAAGTCAAAGTCACACCCGAGATTCAATGGATCAGAAGGAGAAGAACTGAAAGCAAGACGATGTCAGGATTTGGTTGTTAAAGAGGAAAAATAGTCAATGTAATGTCAAGGAGGGCAGAAAAGTTATTTAATATCCAAATACACCACACCTGACCTGAAGCCTACGTTACAAGCGAAGAAAGTCCTATACTGATTTTAATTGAACAATTTGGAAAGTCGAAGTGTAGAAAATATGGGCAAGCCTATGGTATTGTTCACAAACTGTATTGAATTCAATGCTGAGTGTGAGTGTATACTGAGTCCCTAACTAAAAATTCCAATTCTACATGAACAAAGAGATTTCTTTGCGGTGAGGGCACAAGTTACATTATTGAAAAGTTGTTATCTTGGTGATTGTTGTCTGTGTATGTAAATGTGTCTATTGATATGTCTATGTCTTGTATCGATTCACATATATTGGCTTGTTTGTTTAACTTAGAGATTGCACTATATTGAGAACAAATAAGGAGGGGTGATTATTGAGAAAATTCCATGTGATTGCTTGAGTTATTTTTGGGTTACTTCTGCATAAGTATCGTTTAGAGTATGTTGTGTTATTTGAGGGCAAGCAACGATTTTAAGTTGAGGATGTTGATGTACAGTGAATTTATAGTACTGTTGATGCATTAAACTTAGAGTTTTGCATAAGTCTTGGGAATTTTGTTATTAGATATGATGGTTGTTTTACTCTGATTTTACAGAACATAGGTTTTGGAGCAGTTGGTGTTAAAGTGTTGCAGCAACAAAGATTTTTGGTGATGTATGATTTGACCTATGAGCTGTCAATGCCACTACTAGCCGTAGGTGTAAGTGGCAAGTTGAAGTGCTGAAAATTGGAGCTAAGTATGAAATGACGGATGCAGACAGATGAGTCGTAGTCACTACTACAAGTCGTATATGATGAGTCATAGAAAAGTTTAGAAAGGATGATCTCCAATCCATGAATGACAGTTGAACATGACGGGCCGTACAAAGATCTACGAGCCATAGATCATGCCCGTAGAAAGCACTCCCTAGATGATGGACCAACTACTGACTGACGAAAGGTACCTATGAGCCGTAGGTTACCAACCATAGATGATACTGCCCAAGCTGGATTTCCTTAGTTTTCCGTTTCCTACTTGATTTAGGATTTGGTTTCTATAAATATTAGTTGTATTTTTTTTGTTTTTTGGATTGTTAGACTTTTGAGATACTTACTTTTGGCTTTGAGGATTATTATGCAAAAACTTTTAGCATTTAATTCTTGAAGTATTGGTTTATGAAATTTGCATTTTGTTCTTCAATTCAAGATTCCAGATTTTGTCTATTCCAATTGTAAGTTCATGGTTTATTTTATTAACCTTATTATGCATTGTGATCACCCAAGCATGATAAACTAAATCCACAACTAGGGTTGTGGAAACCATGAGTAATTAACAACGTAAACCTAGTAATTCTGAAATAGTGTTTATGCATGTATTGTTAATCTCTTCGTTTTGAATGCTTTTTAACGGTGTGGAACGTTAGAACTCCAGTCATTCCTACTTGCCCGACCAAGCAAGTAATGAATGGGAAAGAGATTAAACAACGGAGATTTAGCATGATAATCCACCATCTAATAGCCTAACCCAAATAGGTGAGGGCTAACCTAGGGTCAAGGGTAAGAGTTAGTAAAGCATACACCCGTAGACCGACCAAGTTGCATGGTGAAATTCCCTATTTGGACGACCAATCACTTATGATATACCTAACTTACCAACTTTGCATGTTAAACACTAGGAAAGAGTTCCTATTACTAGAGTTACTGCATTAAGAACTTGTAGGGAACACACATGCCCTAGTTTCAATCTCATATTGATATTACAAACTGCATATTGTGCTACTTGTTACTTATTACTTGTTGTTATAAACTCAGTCAATTATTATTTTATGGTACAACAACTCCCTTTTTACGAAAATATGCTGACTAAAAGTATAATCAACATTAAATTGGCCTAATTCTAGACCATATTCATCGTGCGATCGACCCTAACCTTAGTTAGGTACTTTATTTTACAACGACTGCTTATATTTCTTTAGGGAAGTGTAATTTGGGTGTATCACCACTCTAGGTACAACAATATCTATATGGTTACAAATTACTAATGGTTGGCTGGCTCGGGTTCCACGCCTAGTACATTGACTATTTATGTGTGGGTTCCCTGAGAGAACCTGATTGGCTTGTTGAGTTGTTGTTGTTCGGGTTAATTGTGAATGTAAATTCAAGGGAAGACTGGGAGCCCGGGTGATGTTGTTATTGTGGTTATTTATATGTTATTTGTTTACTAAGTTGTGGTTGGCTATTCATATTTGGTATAACTGGAACTAGCTGATGATCTTACGAGTACACCGTGGTTGTTTACTGATACTACACTTGATCTTTCTTTATCGAGTACATGGCATATTCAGGCGGCTATTTAACGACCTCAATTATGATCCTAGTGCTATCAGAATCCAAGGGTGAGTTATTCCTTTGGCCTGCCATGGATTTTTCTTGCTTTTCTAGTCCATTTTCTGGACTTAAACTCTATTTAGTTCTTGTTTTGGGATTGTATCCCCATATTCTAGACCATTAGATGTTTTGGTACACGACTTTCATTTTCTAAGGCTTTACATCCATGAATGTTTGATGTTAATGACTTGTGTTTTATTCAAACTTGGTTTTGAAATTATGGAACTTTGTCTTTGAAATGAAAATTTATTATTTTTTTGTTGTTTAATGGATTAAGTGATAGTAGTTAGTTGGTTCTCCCACAGAGGGTTAGTCTATGTGTCACTCATGGTAGGTTGGGATTGTAATACTATTCCCCCTTCTTCCTCTTCCTCTTCCTCTTTCTCTTCCTCTTCCTCTTTCTCTTCCTCTTCCTCTCCTTTGTAATGATCCATCCTGATCGTTATGAGTAGGCCAGTGGTTTAAGAAATCGGGCTAGAAAACTTTCCAGTTAGTGACTCAAAAAATTTAGGCTAGGCCAATCTTAGATGAAATCTGAGCAAGGTAAGGTCTAGGGTCATCCAAGAATGGTGGGGTGATATGTCTAGGCTTGGTTTATGTTTTCTACTAGCCAATACATTAAGGAATCCATAAGGCCTTTCAGAATTGAATTCGGATGAGTAAAACTCATTGTATCAGATTTGTCATGAAAGGTTTGGTTTAGAATGTCAAGATTCAAAGGAGTGTTGCAAAATGGGGGTTTGGGGGAGTATTTACTAGATTCTACATATGTGCAAGCCACAATAGAGGGTGTAACATTGTTATAGCGGGATGAATTAATTCTCGCTATAGTGGGTGGGACACTATGGCGACGTTGCTATAGCAGAGTTAGTTGGGTTTTTGTGCAGAAAAGTCTGAAAAATCTCTTATTTTCTGCAACTTTGTTCTTAGATCTGAGAAGGTCTATTAGAACAATTTCCTTCAATTTTCCACCCAATTCTTTGATAAAGATAAGTTAATTACTTCCCCAACTTGTAATTTGATTCTTAATCTTTAGAATCTAGGTTATTGATCTTGCGGGAAAGGTTTTTAACTTAAGTTAATGGTGGAAAGAACGCTGGATAGGTAGAATGATCATGGGAATGTCCTTGGGTTAGGATTGAGTGATAACTATGATATGGTTAGGCCATCCTTTATGGATTAGCTGGTTTTATTATTGTTTAGACCAAGAACAAGCTGGACTTCATAACCAAGGGTAAGCTTTAATTATCTAGAGTTTCAAGGGCTTGAATCGAGGTAGGTGATGGTTGATGTTTTCCTGTATATATTTTATGTGCTTGTTAACTTCATGCTTAGTAATGCATGAATGATACATGATTAGGGAAGCTAAAGATGCATAATGTGAAATATAAGATACTGATAATCACATGCAATGAATGTGTTACATGAATGTACATGGTGATTGTGATTCATTGTGGTTTGTGATTGTGTTATGTGTGTTGCTGATTAGGATCAGGTACCACGTCGGTACACTAACTTGAGATCAGATATCATTTCGGTACACTAACTTGGGATTGGGTACCATGGTGGTACACTAACTTAGGATCGGGTACCATATCGGTACACTAACTTGTGATTAGGTACCATACCGATACATTAAAAGTATATATGAATGGGTTCTATAAGAGAACGAGACTGGCTTGTTGTAATGTGATAATTCATGTTTTTGTGCATACAGATTACAGACTATGTTATATTGTGTTGTGATGATGTATTATGTACTTACTGAGTTGTGGTTGCCTATCTATATTTCATATATTGGAACTAGCCAATCAACCTACCAGTACACTGTTGTTGTGTATTGATACTGCACTTGCTCTCTCTTTGTTGAGTATAGGGAATCTTCAGGCAGCTATTTTGCAACCTCAACTGTGAGACCACCAAAATAAGAATTCATGGGTGAGTAACTTCCTCCGGGCTGCTATGGATTCCTCTTTATCTTCTTAGTCCATTATTTGGACTCAGACATTTTAGATCTATATTTTCATTCTTGTTTTTGGGTTGCATCCCATATCCAAGATTGTTAGATGTTTTGGTACTATGACTTTCAAGTTCTAGAGAGTTTTATTCTACATTTGTTTTTTTTTTGTTAAACTTGAATTTATGGGAACTCAACCTTTTCATTGTTTTAAGACTATTTCCTTAACATTTTATATCATCACTCAGTTTTTAATTGGTTGTTTGGTTAAACTTGGGTTGTTAGTTGGTTCTCCCACAAGAGGGTTAGTGTGGGTGTCACTTATGACGGGTCAAGGTCGTGATGAAGTTGGAAACAAAGTCCTAGGTTTGTTGATCTTGTTCTACCAAAATAGGTCTAGTAAAGTCTTGCGGAAAAGTACGGAGACGTCTGTACTTTTCTTTGGGAGGCTATCGTACATTAGGAAAAATCATCTCATTTCTTTCCCTTTATTTTATAACTTGATTCCAATTGGTATTTGGCGAACCAAATTTGTATCTAATCTTCTTCATTTTTCTATCTGCAGATGGTAGATACTAGGTACAACAGAGTCAAAGTACTAATTCCGGCGGCAGAACCAGTGGTCCAAGGTAGAGGCAAAGGCACAGGTAGAGGTAGGGACAGAGGGAGGACCACACCTACCAGAGGTGGAGCTCGGGAAGCTACTGAGCTAAAGTTGGCAACCCGTCCCCCACCTCAGGGTCCTATTGAGGAAGAGGTTGAAATGGAAATTGAAGAGATGTTAAACTGAAAGTGGAGGCACAAGTTAGGGGTGCAGGTTTTCCCCCTATGACTTCTAAAGTGATCCAACAAATATTGGATTTTCCGAGTGGTTTGGCGGGCACTAGAGCCACTCCTGCTGCACCAGGTTCCAGCTACCCAACATGTTGATGCTATGACACCCATAATGGATAAAGCTTCAGGTACATAGGCTTTCTTCCATCTAGTGTTGGGTCCCGTTATGAATGGTTTTGAGCATGAGGTTTTGACCAAATTTTTTAAGCTAAAGCCTCCAGTGTTGCATGGTACAAAGAGAAAGGATGCTGATGAGTTTATTTAAGGTCGCTATGAGAGGGTGGACAAGTTGGGTAATGTTCATCTGCATGGGGTAGAGTTTTCCCCCTTCCAATTGCAGAGTAATGTCAAGCAATGCTAGAGAGCATATGTGGCAGGAGTGTTGATTGTCGGTCCTACCTCTATTGAGTTAGACTCTGTTTCACGCATTATTCTTAGTGAAGTATGTTCCGCGTATTTTAAGAGACAGGAAGAAGGATTAATTTTTGGTCCTTGAACAAGGTTATATGTCTCTTGCAGCCTATGAGGCCAAATTTCACGCTTTGTCTCATTATGCTACTCAATTGGTAAGCACTTAGAAGGAGAGGATCCGCCTCTATGTGAAGGGACTGAACACAGACTTGGAGGTTTTATTGGTGCACATGACTACAACGGGGAAAAGATTCAATGAGGTAAAAAATTATGTTAAGAAAATTGAGGGGGTTCGACAAGTTGGGCAAGACAAGGAATAAGCTAAGAGGCCCAAGAATGTGGGAATCTACATTGGTTCCTACTCTAGAGGGTCTGTCTAGTCGGTGCTTTCAGCCCGTTTGATTCATTCAGCACTACCCGCCTCAACGGTGGCCATTCTAGGGTCACACAACAGTCTCCAAATCAAGGGTGGCATGAAACCTCTTATTCATCGGCAAGAAAGACAACGCTCGATCGAGCATGCTTCACTTGTGGTGAGGTGGGACACTTTATGAGAGAATGTCCTTATCCCCCAGCAGGTAGACCAGTACAGCTGCAGACTAGAATTGTAGTTCTCGCATGAGGTGTTGGTAATGTCAGAGGACACTCATATAGTGGGTGAGGTAGTAATCAAGAAGGTTGTAGGGGCAGAGTAAATGGTAATACTGGGAGAGGAGTGGCACAACCAGGTAGAGTGGTGGCCCAAAATTCTGATAAGGCTCAGTGTTATGCCTTCCCAGGTAGGCCAGAGGCTGAGGCATTGATGTGAGGCTAAAAGTATACATATTTAATCATTATTTGCCTTATATTTAATCTTGTCATTGTCCTTTTTGAGCACAAGTTTTATGAATTATTCTTATGTTGTGTATTTTATTTATAGGATTAAAATGGTATGAAGATGAAGAAATTTGGAGCACAAATGAATTAAAAAACAAGAAATCACACAAAGGAATCAAGCAGGTAGCTCAATGGATTAAATTTAATATAATAATATATTTATATGCATATGTGGTTAGCGATAGCAGCTGAAATTGCTATTTCAAATTTCGTTACTGCTGCCATGTGTCATGATGCGAAGACCTTCAAAATTTATAAGGAATTGGGCAAAAAAATTAAACGCGGTTCTAGCAAACACGAAAAAAGGAATTATTTTGGATTTGGGTTTCCTAATTTGTTTTGGACTCAATTATTTTATTTGGGTTTCTATATCAAAATAATAGTCAACTAACCCAAGAAATAATACACAACATATAACTTAGAGTTTATAGCTTGAGAACTTTGGAAGAGCCACCATGAAGGCCAGAGAACTTTGGATTATTCGTTCTTCTCCTTTATTATTTATTTGTATTCGTAATTATTGAAAGATATTTTAGCTATTGTTCTTAACTTTTCATGATTAACACAAATACATTTATTTTAATAAATTTTGATTGTGTTTTTGAGATAATGTGTAGCAAAATTTCATAACTAGTGTTGTGGGAACCATGATGAATTATTAAAGTAAGTTCATGAAAAAAGTGATTCTTGAATGATTTTTATGCATGTATTGTTGATTTCTTCGCTTTGATTTCCTTTTAATGATGCGCTGCATTAGAACCCACCTTATTCCTACTTGCCCGACCAAGGAAGTAACGAATGGGAAAAGAGATTAAACAACGAAGATTTAGCATGATAATCCGCCATCTAATAGCCTGAACCTAGAGTGTGAAGGCTAATCTGGGGTCAAGGGTGAGGGTTAGTAAAGCACACACCCGTAGACCGATCAAGTTGCATGGTGAAATTCCCTACTTGGATGTCCCATCACTTAGGAGATACCTAACTTATCGATCTTGCATGCTAAAAATTGAAATAGATCACTAGTACAATATTCTTGCTATGTTATGAAATCATAAGGAACACATTCCTAGTTATCTCTAATAATCGAAATACAAATAAATACTTAGTTCCAAGCTATTTTTATTCTTTTTATTTTTTTTCAATTTAAATCCCACATTTTTAAATAATGTCTACCGAGTTAAATATTGGCTATTGACAATATTCTTCCATATTCTCTGTGGGATCGACCCCGACTCATAGTTGGATAAATATATTGTAAACGACTGTTTATATTTCTTTTCAAGAAGTATATTTGGATGTTATCAGGCATCAGACGCCTTGATAATAGGTATTATTCTTGTCTATGACCAGATGGCTTCTATTTTGTTTGATCCGGGTTCCACTTATTCATATGTATCTGTTAGTTTTTCTTTGGGACGTGACTTGACTTGTGATATGCTTAAGCCCTTGTTTATCAAGCTACCCCGGTTGGAGAGTCTGTGGTAGTAACCCAAGTGTACCGTTCTTGTTCTAGGATGTTTATGGGTCTACATACTTGGGTTGATTATCTTATTTTGTATATGGTAGATTTTGATGTGATTTTGGGTATGACTTGGTTGTCTCGTTATCATGTTGTTTTGAATTGCAATTCTAAGACAGTAAAAATCATATCCTACATTCGCTTGAGAAGGATGGTGAGACGGGTTGTCTAGCCTACTTAGATTGTCTCTGGGATGTTAGTGTAGAGTCCTCTTCCATCGTGTCCATTCCAGTAGTTTTAGTTTTCCTGAGGTGTTTCCTACAGATTTGCCAGGCATGCCTCCGAATAGGGATATAGATGTCTACATAAATTTGGAGTTGGGCACTCATCCCAGCTCTATACCTTTACATCGCATGGCCCCAACTAAGTTGAGAGAACTCAAGGCTTAACTTCAAGAGCTTTTAGATAAGGGATTTGTTCACCCTAGGGAAATGCCTTGGGGTGCTGCGATGTTGTTTGTAAAAAAAATGGATGGTAGTATGAGAATGTGCATAGACTACAAGCAGTTGAACAAGGTCACTATTCGTAATAAGTACCCTTCACCTCGCATATATGAGCTATTCAACCAATTTTAGGGTGCTTCAGTGTTCTCTAAAATTGATTTGTGATCTTGATATCACCAACTAAAGATTAGAGTAGAAGACATAACTAATACAGGCTTCAGGACTCGATATTGGCATTATGAGTTCTTGGTACTATCCTTCGCGTTAAATAATTCACTAACAACCTTTATGAGTTTGATGAATGGGGTCTTCAAGCCCTACTTAGATTCTTTTGTGATTGTATTTATTTATTATATTAAGATGTATTCCAAAAGTAAGTAAGAGCATGAAAACACATTCATAGTGTTCTGGGTATCCTCGGAAACAAGAAACTAAATGCTAAGTTCTCCAAGTGTGTATATCGGTTGACTTCAGTAGCCTTTTGGGGCATGTGGTTTCCAAAGAAGAGGTGATGGTGGACCCCCAAAAGATTGAGGTAGTTAAGAATTGGGTTCGGTCTAGCTCTGTGATATAGGAAGAACTTTGTGGGTCTTGCTAGCTGCTACGGTAGGTTTGTTAAGAATTTTGCTTCTATTGCTACGCATCTGACTCGAATGACTAAAAAAAGGAGGTGCCATTTGAGTGGTATGTCAAGTGTGAAGAGAGTTTTCAAAAGCTCAAGACACTCTTAATTACGGCCCCCATCCTGAAATTACCGGTGAAAGGTTAGGATTTCATTGTTTATTGTGATGCTTCACATTCGGGCTTGGGTGTTGTGTTGATGCAGGACATCAATATTATAGTTTATGCTTCTAGATAGTTGAAGGTCCATTAGAGGAACTACCCCACCCATGATTTAGAGTTGGCAGCAGTAGTGTTTGCTCTTAAGATCTGGTAGCATTATCTGTATGGGGTCAAGTGTGAGGTGTTCATTGATCATCACAGTCTCTAGCATGTATTCACTTAGAAGGATTTGAATTTGAGACATAAAAGATTGATGGATTTGTTAAAAGTCTACGATGTGACCATTTAGTACCATTCGGGTAAGGCCAATGTGGTGGCGCACACTTTAAGTTAGAACACGGTTAGCATGGGCAATTTGGCTTGCTTGGGGGTGTCCAGGCGACCGTTAGCTAGAGAGATTTAGGGTTTGAAATCTTAGTTCATGCAATTGGGTATCTCTAAGAAAGGTGGGGTGTTAGCCAGTATTGAGGTTAAGCTCACCTTTAGAGAAGAAATAGAAGCTAAGCAGTTTGAGGATGAGAACTTGAATAGGCTTAGGAATAAAGTGGTGTGAGAGATTCTAGATGACACCCTAGATGCAGGCAGTGTACTCAGTTTTAGAGGAAGAATCTGTGTTCCTTAGGTTGGTGACTTGATATAGAATGTGTTGGTGGAGTCTCATGGTTTGCAGTACTCCATTTATTTGGGTAAAACAAAGATGTATTGGGATTTGAGGCAGCTATATTGGTGGCATGGAATGAAGAGAGAGATATATCCGAGTATGTGTCCAAGTGTTAGAATTCTCAACAGGTAAAACATAAGCATAAAAGGCTTGTCGGTCTACTCTAGAGAATGTTCATTCCTAAGTGGAAGTGGGAAAGATTAGCCATGGACTTTGTAGTGGGACTCCTTAAGATTTTGGGGAAGTACGATTCTATTTGGGTTATCATTGGTAATTTGACTAAATCAGCTCATTTTATTCAAGTAAGGGTGGATCACAACTCTCTACAGCTGGCCATGATATATGTTAAATAGATAGTAAGGTTGCACGAGTGCCCCTTTCCATCATCTTCAACAAAGGTAGTTTATTTCTAAGTTATAGGGTAAGTTCCATGAAGCATTGGGCACTCTATCCCACTTTTAGTATGTCTTTTCACCTAGAGAAGGATGGCTAGTCAGATAGAACTATCCTGGTGTTAGAGGATATGTTAAGAGTATGTGTGATCGACTTTGAAGGTCATTGGGGCTAGTTCTTGTACCTATGTGAGTTTTCTTATAATACTCCCCCCGTTCCTTTTTATATGTCATCCTTTTCTATAAATTATTGGACCAAAATACTTGTCATTTCATAATATCAATGCATCAATTACCATATTCTTATTATACCCTTGATAGAGTAGTTAATTAGTCTTGAAAATATATACTTTGACCAACCTAGAAAAACTAATAAGTAATTAATATTCATTGGAGTACTTGATACATTGATTAATTACTCTCTCTCCATTCACTATTCTATAAAATCTGATTTTTAAAATAAACTCAAAATTTAAATAGTCATCCAAATGCATTTTAATTTTTGAAATCTAGCATATTCATCATTTTTTATTGAAAAATTGATTTAAGAAAATATTAAATTAAGGGTAGAAGGGTAAATTTAATTAATTTCTTAATGCAAGTGCAATCTAAAAATGTGACATATAAAAAGGAATGGAGGGAGTAACAATTATCATTCCAGCATATATATAGCACTACTCGAGGCACTCTATGGGAGGAGATGTAGATTGCCTATAGGGTGGTTTGAGGCCAGTGATTTGAAGCCCTTGGGTGTTGATCGAGTGTAGGTAGCTCAAGAGAAGGTAAGAAGCATAAAAACCAAGTTGTT
The DNA here is from genome assembly GCA_029582245.1 of Solanum etuberosum. NCBI lineage: Eukaryota > Viridiplantae > Streptophyta > Magnoliopsida > Solanales > Solanaceae > Solanum > Solanum etuberosum. The sequence continues at coordinate 9,601 of JAJONR010006175.1, read as the reverse complement.
GGCAGCTCAAAGTAGGCAGAAAAAGTATGCAGACTGTAAAGTAAGGGGCATGACTTTTCAAGTTGCTGAACAAGTGTTGTTGAAGGTGTCACCTATGAAGGGAGTGGTGCGGTTTGGTAAGAAAGGTAAGATTATCCCTCATTACATTGGTCCAATCAAGATCCTTGACCATTCGGGGCCAGTGGCTTACAGGTTAGCACTGCCACCCAACTTTTGTATAGTCCATCAAATTTTTCGTGTTTCTATGCTAAAGAAGTACCATAGGGATGGAGATTATATCATCAAGTGGGACTCGATAGTACTAGACAAGGATTTACAATATGAGGAGGAACTGGTGACAATTCTTGATCGGGATGTCTGGAAGTTGAAGACAAAGGAGATCAGATCAGTAAAGGTCCAGTGCAAACATCTTCCGATTGAGGAGGCTACTTTGGAGACCAAGAGGGACATGTGAGAACAGTACCCTCACTTGTTCGAGGATTCAAGTACTACCCTATTTTCTAATTTAGCCAAGTTTTTCCTATTTGATCACTTGGGGACGAGCGACGGATAAATTTATATCTATTGTAACGACCCACCCCGATCGTTAAGATTAGGCCAATGGTGGAAAAAATTGAGCCAAAAAACTATCCGATCGGTGATCTAAAATTTTTAGGCTAAGCCAATCTCATATGAAATCTAAGAAATATGAGGTCTAGGACCATTAGGGAATAGGCTTGGTTTATGTTTTCTAGTAGACAAGACATTACGGAATCTTAAGGCCTTTCAGAATCAAAATTGGATGAGTAGAACTTCCGGTATTGGATTTTGTCATGAAGGGGTTGGTTTAGAATGTTAAGATTCGAAGGAGTGTTGCGAAATGGGGGTTTGGGTGAGGATATATGAAGTTTTGCCTCCATGCAACCGGCTATAGCGGATGTCACACTATTATAGTGGGATGAATTAATTCTCACTATAGCGGGTGGACCGCTATGGCAACGCTGCTATAGCGGGTTTAGCTGCTATAGCGTGGTTAGTCGGGGTTTTTTGCATAAAAGTCTCAAAAACCTCTTATTTTCTACAACTTCGTTGTTAGAACTTGGAAGGCCAATTTAGGGCAGTTTCCTTCAATTTTTCACCCAATTCTTCGATTAAGGTAAGTTAATTACTTCCCCAACTTGTAATTTGGTTCTTAATCTTTATAATCTAGGTTGTTGATCTCGGGGGAAAAGTTTTAAAAGTTAAGTTAACGGTGGAAAGAACCCTTGATGGGTAGAATGATCATGAGAATGACCTGCGGTTAGGATCAAGTGATAACCAGATATTGTTAGACCATCTTTTATTGATTATTTGGTTTTATTATGGTTTAGACCAAGAACAAGCCAAAATTCATAACTGTCACGATCCGAGCCTACACCCTGGACGTGGGCGAGCGAACCCTCATCCTGCGGAAGACTAACTCAAGCATACAAAAGCTTAAAAACTAAATAAAATTCATGAAACTTAAATACAAAGCTTTAACTCAAATGAAAACCTCTGAATAAAAATAATAAATTCAACTCGCCATAAAATAGGCAACTTAAGTCTTTAAAACATTTAACAAATTAAATTAGCAGACTTATGAAACTCTACTATCTATCTATGAAGCCTCTAACTGACAAATATGGAAGTCGGGACAAGACTCATGACATCCTAACAAAACTAAAAAGTAAATGAATCCTCCGGAATCAAGGAGGCTCACCATAGCTAACTCGAACTCCATATGGTATCGACGAAGCTCCTGTTGATGACCCAGACTACCTGTATCTGCATCATGAAACGATGCAGGCCAAATGGCTCAGTACGTGGAATGTACGAGCATGTAAGGGGAATTCTAAAGCATAACATAAGCTTGAAGTTGATAAAAGAGAAACATACTTACCTCTCTTTAACTCACACAACTCAACTCAAAGAAACATAGTTCAACTCAATGATAAGATATTCAACTCAGTCAAATAAGGCTCAACTCAACGATAAAATATTCAACTAAGTGAAATAAGGCTCAACTCAATGATAAGATACTCGACTCTGGGTACTCAACTCTGGATACTCAACTCAATATAAAGCAACAATGCATATGCAATATATGGAAAGCTTTTAAAACAGTAGAAAGCAACTCAGCTTGTATGTAAGGATACCAAATAAACTCTACTTGTATATTAAAATACAAGTAAAATATGTGTATATAAGAACCCAAAATATCTTTGTGGGAGTTTCTCTAACCGACAACCATCACTATGAGCTATGTGATGATACAACATCTAGCCCATGCTGCCAGAACTGTCCTATAACTTGTCGGGATATAGAACGCCTCAACTAAGTGGATCCATTAGTTTATGCTAAAAAGCATTAAGGAATAATCTAAAAAGTATGACCCTTTCTACCCACGTTGGCTACATGGTTTATGGAGACTTGAGTTATCTGAACTCGTCCCCATATCGGTGCTCAATACTACTCCCAAAAATATACTCAGCTCATATGTTTAAAAACATAACTCTTTCTATGGTTTGAGATTATTGCTCAAAAACTAGCTTAAAAGCTCTCTTGGAAATCAGTGTTTCCTCTGTTGTTTAAATGTGAAAACATTTTACTCTTGGGAATACTTAGTTCCCATATAATCTTTTGAACAAAAGAACTTCACTCTTACTCTTACTCAACTCAATGCTCAAGTCTTAAAACAATTTTAGAAAAAAATTTGTAAAAGACTTCTCAAAATAAGGTTCATGCCGAATTATGGACATGAACAACTCAATCCAAGATTTTCAATAACCATACATAGAACTCAATACTCGGGACTCAAGAAGTTCAATGATAATACTCATTTCAAGAATGCTCGACTCAGAGGGTTCATGCGGAATTATGGGCATGAACTACTCAACTCAAGGACTCAAAGACACTTCTCATCTCAAGACTGCTCGACTTATAGGGTTCATGCGGAATTATGGGCATGAACTACTCAACTCAAAGACTTCATGGGTAACGTGTAATAGTCCCATGATTAGGAATATAATCTCAAAAAGGTTAGGAACTCATTACTCAAGACTTAGGACTTGAAGATACTACTCCTTTCGAAGATGCTCAATTTATGAAGTTCATGCGGAATTTATGGGTATGAACGACTCGACTCGAGGGTCTAAATAACAATATGGTACTCATGTATACAACTCTTCTCATTCTCATACTTACTTCCTCAAGACTTAGTTTAAATCGATAGTTGATCTCAAAGAATTCACAATTGAACTCAAAGACTTTCTTGAACTCTAATCTTAACTCTCTCTTGAATGTGAATTGTGAATTCAAGAGTTATGGTTCATGATATGAAGGATCTAGGTGATAGAACTCAAACGGAGCAACCGACTGCAAACTGGATGGGGCAGGCGACCCTGGTGCACTGAGTGGCGTGGGGCGCCAGCCCCTAAACTACAGAACATAATTTGGGGCGCACTGGATGGCGCGACGCACCAGGCCCCAACTCAGATAACCCGATGAATTTCTTTGCTCGTTTTCTCACCCTAACTCGCCTAGAATCGAACGGTTTCTTCCCCAATCACTTGGATTCGATTACTTAACATAAGTACACTCTAATCTACTCAATATATCCCTCAAAACACTCACTTTCATCTCAATAAATCATCGAAACCCCAACACAAAAAGACTTAGGATGAACTTCAAGAACACTTCTCAAGAACTCATCAAGAACTCTAATCTTTCAACTTCAAGAATGAAATTGCGCTGAAAATAACATGATTGACATGTGGGTGAACAAACCCAACACTATAGAAGCTTACATACCTCTTAGGGATAATACCCATGGCGAAAGTCCGCAAAAAAACTTAAGAATCTCGACGAACACCTTGATCCTTTCTTCTTTTCTCCTCTTTTCTCTTCTTTTCTTTTGTTGAACTCTCAACTAAAACCCTAGGCGTATATTAGGATTATAAAACTGAACCTAATAGGATTAGACCCTTAAAACCTTACTAAAAATGAACTAAATCTGATTTGGTAAGGAAAAGACCAAAATACCCCTCACTATTTTCGGGTTACTTTCCTTAACTTGACAGCCTGACTTCAAAAGGGCATATCTCACTCATCCGACCTCGAAACTTAGCAAACTCGGTGACGTTGGAAAGATAATTCAAAGAACTTTCATTTTCTATCTTATGGAATACCTAACTCATCATGTACTGAAAGTTATGGTCGTTTGAAGTTGACCCAAAACTTAGAAGAACTTAGGAATGACTTGAATGAACTCTCTTTAGTTCTTCTTGGAACTTAAGGTGCTACATCTAGTGACCTTAGCACTCAAGAAATTTTAAATTCCTCGGTAAAAACTTATTCACTATGAAGGATGGTTCGATTCTTAGCTCAAAAAAATTTTGGGGTGTTACAATATCTCCCCCTTGGGACCATTCGTCCTCGAATGACGACTGAACTGGGTATGGAATGGAGTTACTCTTACTAAGGTCTGAGTCTAATGGTACGCTCTCACTATATTCAAGGTTAGTACTCTAACAACTCCATGGACTCCTACTAACCAACTCCTTCGGAGCCCACTAAGGGCTCTCCTTTAACTATTTCTCATAGTAAAACCTCATCCTCCTCTTTTATAACCTTAGATGGAATTATCACACCATCATCATCACGATAGGAACATTAAGCTTCTCCTTCTTACATCTCTCCACTACTAAAAGGACCTTTGAGAAGCTATCTCCCATACTTTTTGGAACTCATCACTATCCTTCTCTCAAACACTTGACTTGATTTTTCATCTTGTCATCTCCCCCTTAGGTCTAAAGCTGACACTTGAAAGGTATGGACCTATTCCATTATCTCTAACTGGAATACATATCTTTTACTCTAACACTCGAGAGAAGCTTATCTCATGACTACCGAACTCTCCATAAGCAGGTACTAAGACCTATTTCTAAGGTGTTTCTCTTAACCTCTTCTGATTACATACCACCTCAGTACACCTCTTAATGCTCTTGTTACTCTTATGACTTAGCCACACTTCACTGCCCTTATCTAAATGTTAGGATCTCTCACTTGTACCACTCATATTTATTGCAGCCAATCACCTCAATTCCTCACCTACTCTATGTCAAGTCTACCAGATCAAATCTCAAGACTAACATCATCACCCTCATGTTTCCATTCTTTGGATCATGACACTCATCTCAAATTCAAGCTTAACGTTCATTACTAAACCCAAATATCAATACGATTGCTTGCCTACTATACTATACCTCATTACTTCATCAGTTCTATAACCTTCTGAACATCATGACCCTCTCAACCAAATCATAAGCCTAGCTTAGATCTATTACTTCATGAATACTTCTGCTATTCTATTCAACACTTACACTTGGTCATTATCTACACAATGACACTTCACCATAAACTCCTTTCTAGCTACAACACATTCTACCTCCTATGATGGAATCTTCATAACTCATCACTTCGTAGTCTACCCATAAGGGAAACCTCTTCATTAGTAACTTACTAGGTGCATGACTATAATAACATAATCTTCCCCATCACTATCTCCCTTTCATAGATCTCTATACCTCTGCATACTTTCCTCTAGCTCTGGGCACCTTCACTACTATTGCTCATGATCTCGTTACTCATGCTACCTTTTCGGGTGAAAATATTACCCGAGCTCTAAACATACCATCCTCTTAAAGGTCTCAGCTGAATAAGGTTTAGGGAAGAGAGTACAACTAGCTTTTAGCTCAAATGTATGCTTCATATGAATATGAGCGCATTCCTCTGAAACTGAACACTTACTCACTCATGGGCTTCTCTCAAGCCCCTCTGGAGTCTCATGACTTCCTCAAGATTTTGCTAAGAGTAACTCATCGATAAAGCACTAACTTTTCTTTTCAACCACCTCTAGTATGACGGGTAGTTGAATAAATTTGAGAAACGCAAGAATATGAATAAATCTCTATTGCACGATTAAGAGTATGAAAGAAGGGAAACTTTTCATAAATGTCCATAGTCCCTCATTTATAGAAGTGGGGCCCTCACAACCATAAACAAGACCCTACCAACACGGTTTCATAGACACCCTAGGACTCTTGAAACCTGGCTTTGATACCAAGTTTTTCAAGACCCGATCCTACACCCTGGACGTGGCCGGCACTCAAGAATCATCGCTGGTCCCCAATCGAACCCTCATCCTGGCTGACTACAAGCGGAAGACTAACTCAAGCATACAAAAGCTTAAAAACTGAATAAAATTCATGAAACTTAAATACAAAGCTTTAACTCAAATGAAAACCTCTGAATAAAAATAATATATTCAACTCGCCATAAAATAGGCAACTTAAGTCTTTCAAACATTTAACAAATTAAATAAGCAGACTTCTGAAACTCTATTGTCTATCTATGAAGCCTCTAACTGAAAAAGATAGAAGTCGGGACAAGACCCACGACATCCTAACAAAACTGAAAAGTAAATGAAATCTTCCGGAAGCAAGGAGGCTCACCATAGCTAACTCGAACTCCATGTGGTATCAACGAAGCTCATGTTGATCACCCTGAATACCTGTATCTGCATCATGAAACGATGCATGCCAAATGGCTTAGTACGTGGAATGTACGAGCATATAAGGGGAATTCTAAAGCATAACATAAGCTTGAACTTGATAAAAGGGAAACATACTTACCTCTCCTCAACTCGCTCAACTCAAATCAACTCAAAGAAACATAGTTCAACTCAATGATAAGATATTCAACTCAGTGAAATAAGGCTCAACTCAATGATAAGATATTCAACTCAGTGAAATAAGGCTCAACTTAGTGATAAGATGCTCGACTCTTGGTACTCAACTCTGGATACTCAACTCTAGATACTCAACTCAATATAAAGCAACAATACATATGCAATATATGGAAAGCTTTTAAAACAGTAGAAAGTAACTCATTTTGTATGCAAGGATACCAAATAAACTCTACTTGTATATGAAAATACAAGTAAACTATGTGTATATAGGAACACAAAATATCTCTATGGGAGTTTCTCTAACCGACAACCATCACTATGAGCTATGTGATGATACAACGTCTTTCCCACGCTGCCAAAACTGTCCTATAACTTACCGGGATATAGAACGCCTCAACTAAGTGGATCCACTAGTCTATGATAAAAAGCATTAAGGAATCATCTAAAAAGTGTGACCCTTTCTACCCACGTTGGCTACATGGTTTATGGAGACTTGAGTTATCTGAACTCGTTCCCATATCTGTGCTCAATACTACTCCCAAAAATATACTTAGCTCATATGTTTAAAAATATAACTCTTTCTGTGGTTTGAGATTATTGCTCAAAAACTAGCTTAAAAGCTCTCTTGAAAATCAGTGTTTCCTTTGTTGTTTAAATGTGAAAACATTTTACTCTTGGGAATACTTAGTTCCCATATAATCTTTTGAAGAAAAGAACTTCACTCTTACTCTTACTCAACTCAATGCTCAAGTCTTAAAACAAATTTTATAAAAAAAATTGTAAAAGACTTCTCAAAATAAGGTTCATGTCGAATTATGGACGTGAACAACTTAATCCAAGATTTTCAATAACCATACGTAGAACTCAATATTCGGGACTCAAGAACTTCAATGATAATACTCATTTTAAGAATGCTCGACTCAGAGGGTTCATGCGGAATTATGGGCATGAACTACTTAACTCAAGGACTCAAAGTTATTTTTCATCTCAAGACTATTCGACTTATAGGGTTCATGCGGAATTATGGGCATGAACTACTCAACTCAAAGACTTAATGGGTAACGTGTAATAGTCCCATGATTAGGAATATAATCTCAAAAAGGTTAGGAACTCATTACTCAAGACTTACGACTTGAAGATACTACTCCTTTCGAAGATGCTCAATTTATGAAGTTCATGCGGAATTTATGGGGATGAATGACTTGACTCGAGAGTCTAAATAACAATATGGTACTCATGTATATAACTCTTCTCATTCTCATACTTACTTCCTCAAGACTTAGTTTAAATCGATAGTTGATCTCAAATGATTCACAATTGAACTCAAAGACTTTCTTGAACTCTACTCTTAACTCTCTCTTGAATATGAACTGTGAATTCAAGAGTTATGGTTCATGATATGAAGGATCTAGGTGATGGTGTAGACTCATGAATACATTCTCCTCACTCTCATGCTCACTTACTTGAGTCTTGAAACAAGTTATTAGAAATTGTAGAAGACTCTTCAAAACGACTCAAAATGGACTTTCTCAAAATGTTCGAAAGAACTCTCAAGGGTTGACTCTTAAATCTACCTTGAATTTGAATTATGAATTATGAATTCAAGGTTACGATCATGTTAGGAATGATTTCTAGGTGTTTAGAAGTATATTATAGTGTTTAGAATCAAAGGGGAGTGAAGGTACACTTTAAAAGAACTCAAACGGAGCAACCGACTGAGAACAGGACTGGGCAGGCGACCTTGGCGCGCTGAGTGGTGTGGGGCGCCAGCCCCTAAACTACAGAACATAATTTGGGGCGCACTGGCTGGTGCGACGCGCCAGGCCCCAACTCAAAAAACCCGAAGAATTTCTTTGCTCGTTTTCTCACCCTAACTCGCCTAGAATCGAACGGTTTCTTCCCCAATCACTTGGATTCGATTACTTAACATAAGTACACTCTAATCTACTCAATACAACCCTCAAAACACTCACTTTCAGCTCAAGAAATCATCAAAACCCCAACACAACAAGATTTAGGATGAACTTCAAGAACACTTCTCAAGAACTCATCAAGAACTCTAATCTTTCAACTTCAAGAATGAAATTGCGCTGAAAATAACATAATTGACATGTGGGTGAACAAACCCAACACTATGGAAGCTTACATACCTCTTAGGGATCAAACCCATTGCGAAAATCCTCAACAAACGCCTTGATCCTTTCCTCTTTTCTCCTCTTTTCTCTTCCTTTCTCTTCTTGAACTCTCAACTAAAACCCTAGGCGTATATTAGGATTATAAAACAGAACCTAATAGGATTAGACCCTTAAAACCTTACTAAAAATGAACTAAATCTGATTTGGTAAGGAAAAGACCAAAATACCCCTCACTATTTTTGGGTAACTTTCCTTAACTGGATAACCTGACTTCAAAAGGGCATATCTCACTCATCCGACTTCGAAACTTAGCAAACTCAGTGGCATTGGAAAGATAATTCAAAGACCTTTCATTTTCTATCTTATGGCACACTTAACTCATCTTGTACTGAAAGTTAAGGTCATTTTAAATTGACTCAAAACTTAGAAGAACTTAGGAATGACTTGAATGAACTCTCTTTAGTTCTTCTTGGAACTTAAGGTGCTACATCTAGTGACCTTATCACTCAAGAAATTTTAAATTCCTCGGTAAAAACTTATTCACTATGAAGGATGGTTCGAGTCTTAGCTCAAAAAATTTATGGGGTGTTACATTAACAAAGGGGAAGCTTCAGCTTTCTAGAGTTTTTGGGGCTTGATTCGAGGTAGGTGATGGTTGTTTTTTTCTTATATATATATATATATATATATATATATATATATATATATATATATATAT
>JAJONR010006174.1:0-40466 GCA_029582245.1 Solanum etuberosum | reverse complement strand
ATATGCTAATTATATTCATTATAGTTTTACTCTCACCTCTTATCCATGATCTCAAATGGATTAATGTCATATTCATGATAACTCCTTGTGTTCCTCAATCTTATCCTCTATATAATAACATTTGACACAATATTGTACACACTAAAACCTTTGAATAAAAAAGAAGAGAAAATCTCTATGCTCTCTTCATTTGTCTCTGTTTTATTTGTTTTTGTTAATGTTTATATTTCTTATTTTTGTTATTTACAACTTTATATTGTTTTGTTGTTATTATTATTGAGAATTTACAGTTGTTTGTTGTTTTATATTCATTAGCCTAGCATGTGGTATTTTAGTATCCTCATTTGAATATTGTATTTGAACAATAGTTAGTCATTTTTACTTTATACATTTTTAGTCAATTTTATAATCGAGGATGTATTTTTTTATTAGGAAGATATATGTACTTTCTATCGTTTAAAATGATGGATTTTTTAGTAAATATCAATAGATTTGAAGGGAATAAAATATTTTATTTGCAATACGAAATTTATATGAATTATTTTGGGATAAACATGCAACACACGTTCTCAGAACTAATTAATTAAATGATATCAATAATAAAGAAATAACTTCATGAGTCGATCACGTAATAACTGTTAAGGGCTAGTGAAGACTTGTTGTCCCTCCTCCGAATGTCTCGCACTTCTGGTTTGGTGTGACATTCTGCTCGGTGTAACTAGTATCTCGTGCGTCTTCGAGCTTTGACCACCCTTGACAAGTTGACGCATGATCCATCAATGGTCCTCCAGTCCCACACGTCGTGATTTCATTCGTCCACATGTCCAAGCTATTTTTTTTCCTATACAAAGAGTTTCCACATTTTTCGAACATAATTTTTCTTCCCTAAAAAACATAATTAATTTTTTACTTTTCATTTTCCACAGCATATCAAATTTTTTATTTTAGTCCAAACCAAAGCCTCGAAAGAAACAAATTATCTCCATCTATTCAATGTATCTGACACAAGTCATTCATTTAAGTCTTTTTCGAGCCATGTATTCTTATGTTATTGTTTCTTGAGGCAACTTAGGTTTACAAATCGATGTCTATTAATATTTCATCTCCTTTCATCATTTTTCTTTTTTTTTGAAGCCTAGCTAATTGGAAAAAGAATCTCCAATAAGATATGTTCTTTCTATCTGCTTATCTTATTTTGAGGTATCTTTTCATCTCTCAAAATTTCTTTTGAGAAACGACCTCTTTGGTCTATAAATACCTTCTATCCTAACCTTTTTTCTCATTATTCTTGTCTTCAATAAAATTTTCCCTCGTTATGTTTTTCAAAGAAAAGAAGGGAGTTATTTTCTTCGTCTTTATTTATTTCTTGTTTCCTCCCATCAAATTTTTGGCTCATTCTTTATTTTTCCTCAGGATTTTGCCTTATCCTTGTCTCTGGTGATGATGACTAACCACATTATCCCATCCAATAATTCTGAACATGGAGTTCTTCTATTGTTGCGTTTTTCATTTTTTCGATTCTGATAAAGACAAGACTTAAGTAGTATGATGTAAACTATTTGGACTTTTTTCTAGTTATGCTAATTTGTGGGCATAAGTAGTCTCACAGTGTTCCTTATACTCAAAGTAATTATCCTTTATGAGGCATAAATGAGCTCATGTTCTTATGAATATGTAAATTTTTAGTGAGTTTAAATACAACCCTTTTGATGATACTTTTAATGCATATCAAATCCTTCATGTGTTTCTCTTAGAATATAATAATATAGGTGTATGCATTATTCCTCAAGCCCGTGCAATTTTGGCCCATTTTTGCATTTCTGTTATCACACTTAGTCTAACTACTTTGATGCTTCATTTGCAGTTTGATAATATTGAGAAAATTTATCGACAACCTATTTGGATATGATTCACTAAAGTAGCAAGATTAATTGGTGGTTTCGTGCCTAAGAGTTTGAAAGAAGATTCTTGAAGGCCAAATTCCACATTCTAGGAGTGATTTCATGCGAATTTCTTTAGGTACGATGTAATATTTAAAGTTTGCACTGATATTTGAGTGATAGATTTTGTCAGCCTATTGTTGTTTATTTTTTGTAAAAGTTATAAGCCTTTTGTGACTTTTTGATAGAAAACTCGTTTTATTAAAGTATTCTCTTCTTCTGATTTACTTGGCAATATTTTTCTTCTTACTTTATCGAAATATTTGGAATGTAATGATCTATTTAAGTTCTTTGCACCCAATTTTTTGAATAGTTGACTTTAAGTTGAAGTCAATAAGTTTTAAGACTGATTAATTTTTTAGCACATTGCTTATGATTTTAGTAGACCTTTGATTGCTGATGAGATTAAGTATTTGTATGCCCATGTGGATTGAATGATTATAGTCAAGATGTATTCCTTTCTATCTTTTTAGTCAATATGCTAAAAGAGAAAATTTAGGAACTAATGCGTCTGTTTTTCCACATAGATCATGGAAAAGATCTATCGACTTGCTTAGTATTTTGAGACTAGTGATGAGACACAAATTTTGACTCATTTGAGGCCTTTTAGTTCAACAAATAGCGTTCTCAATGTCTTTTTATGTCTATATATTATGCTTAATTGTTGTTTTGCATGTATGAAGGCTTTAGGACAAGGCAATGACAAAATCATGCAAAAAGAGGCCAAAAACATATTAAAACAATGAAAAAGTGAAGCTGATACACCATAGGCACAATGCGACTCACCAACGTGTCTTACCTCGCCTATTTTGACAGAGTCTTCTACTTAAAATTTCAAGGCAGGTCGGCGAGAAGAATTCATATCGGCGACTCGTCAAACTCTGTATGCGAAGTTCAATCGTGATCGCCAAATGTCACGACCCAAAGTACACCCTACACATGACATGACTTAAAGAACCCCAAGAGGCCCTACACAAGCCACGTGACATACATACAACACAATATAATAGACAAAAGTATAATTTAAGGATAAAGTTTCTTATCATGGAATAGTTTGACATAAAAGCGGAAGTCTAATCATAGTCTTGACAAACCAATCTAATACATCAAAAGAAGTTGAGATGTAACCCATACACCACGTACAAAGTCTGAAAAACAATGACATGAGAAAGCATAATAAAGGGGACATGGTCCTCGGAACATGATGACTCACCAAGTCTTTGAGTATAACACCTAAGATTTGAAAAGAAGGTAAATTGCTGAATGTTAGAGTCTGGTGCCAGTACAGACGGAATCATCGACGGTCCGTAGGTAAGAATTCTAGAGTCTGGTGCCAGTACAGACGGAATCACCGACGGTCCGTAGGTCGGACCATAGACCGTAGGTGGGAACCGTTGGTGGCTAGTTCTAATGATTGAAAATGTCAAAGTCCCAGTACTCTTTTACGGTTCACCAGGACGATATGCCATTCAATGTACGAGTCGTAGGTAGGTCTAATAGGTAAGTCCCAGACTTGGTGAAATTTTTGAAGGTCAAGGTTGGGACCCACGGTTGGGATGTACGGTCCGTAAGTGGACCCACGGACCGTACATGGGGTCCCGTCATTGGGGGTCTAAAAGAGTAGTCTTTGAACCCCATCAACGGTCAACCAGGACAGTCCGTAGTAGGACCTACGGACTATAGGTCTAATCCGTTCGGTGAGGGCTCGATAGTTATTTTTTGGAGATTTTTGGTATTTTCCCTAATCGTTTTAACCCTATACTACGTCATTTTTCCTTCTACCCAAAGAGCTATATAATGATTTTAAACCCCCAAATCACCTAATTCAATTCATTCTCCAAAAATTCCCAAAAGTTGATCAAGTTCTTCCCTAATATTTCTCTCTCAAGAAGCTTGAAGAAGAAGACTAGGGTTTCAAGATCAAGTCTCCAAATTCATCATTAATTGCAAACTTTTGGCATCAACGTATGATAGTATTCACCTATGTAGTCCTTTCCTCCATAGGGTTCCTAAATTCTCTAATTTTTACAAGTTAGAATCTCCCATGGAAGTTAGGGTTTTTACTCAATCTCATTGGTTCTTTTCAACTATGATCTAATTGATTATTTTATGTCTTTTTATGCATGAATCAAGATAATTGCATGTTTTTAAGTTGAATTCACATGAACCCATGCATGATCCATGTTTTCTAGAATTGATCATATGATGAAGCTTATGAAAGATGAATTTATGAAATATGCATGTTCTTTATGAAATTGATGAAAATATTTTAAGGATTCTTTGAGATTGAAGTATCAATGTTGTTGTTATGTTGTGAAAGGATATCTCACATAATACTCAAACATAAATGTGAAAGGGGTTTTCTCACATAAATAATTCATAAGGTTGAAAGGTTTTCTCACCTAATGTGAATCAATATTAAGAAGTTATTCTAATGATAATATAAGTTAATATTAATGACTATTCCGTGGGATTTATACTTAGCACCGAGAGGATATTGAGATAGAAGCTCTCCCGCTAGTAGAGGTCGGATTTCTAGTAGCAATCTCTCTATCGTATAACTATATGCCACCATAGGTTGTCTTAAATAGACATTAGCTAGTTGACCCACCTAAGCTAGAAGTTCATGGTTCTTACCTTGGCAAGTAAGGACATCTCTTTTCGGTGTGGGATAGACACTGGATTCCATGTTATAGCTCACATGGTCGACATGCCGGTTAAAGGTAAATCTCCCACAATAATGAACTAAGGTTACTTTCTAAAAGTATCTCAAAAATATTTTTTAAAGATGTTTAACTTGCATTGACTATGATTATGATTTATGTTTTCTATCCCTTTTATCTCATGATTTAGCTTGATCATTGCATGCCATGTAAAGTCCTTTCTAGCATGATTTCATAATTTTTATGCATTGCTATCATACTTGGTACATTTTTTGTACTAACGCATACTCTTGCCTATATTGTTTCACTAATGTAGGGTCCAATGCTCCTATTCTGCATCCCCGTGGCTAGTGATCACATTAGTAGCTTTTGAAGATTGGTGAGTCCTCGTATTTCGAGAACCGAACCCTTTATTGTTTATTGTCTTTACTTTTCCATATTGTATGTGATGTATGAGTTACGTCCCAATCACTTTTGATGTACTAGATGGCTTTCAAACTATGTTAGACTTCCGCTTCATTTTCTTGTCAAACATTTATGATATAAACTGTCTTTTGAACTCTTTAATTCTGTTATCTTGTATGATGTATGCAAACTGGCTTGTGTAGGGCCTCTCGGGGTCTTATACGCCATGTCACGTCTAGGGTGTACTTAGGGTCGTGAGAAACTTGGTAATCAGAGCTCAAGATTTAGAAAGTTCCTAGTAAGTGTCATAAGCCACGTCAAGTAGAGTTTTGTTCATAAGTGTGAAGCGCACCACATTTATGAATGAGAGGCTATAAGATGTTTAGGAAACTCCACTTCTTTCATCACTCTAAAGTCATGCGATAGAGTTTAACTCTATAATGTCTCTCTCATTATCCATATCTGATGATTTTCAGGATATGGTCACTCGAAGGGCATATGCTAGGAGGAATACGGGAGAGAATGTGGGATGAGAATCTCCTCAAGTTCCGATCGATCCTTTGGTCGAGCAAGTGACTAATGCGGAGTTTAGGGCTGCTTTTCAAATGTTGGCTCAAGCCATGACGGCTCAAGCCAATAGGGAGGTTGTGGTCCCCTTGAACCCAAATGTGGCTACGACGGCATCTAGAATGAGGGAATTTACTAGAATGAATCCTCCGAAGTTTCATGGTTCCATGGTTGAGGAAGATCCTCAAGAGTTCATTGATGAGGTGTATCAGGTGTTGATGATCATGGGAGTGACGCCGGTGGAAAAGGTGAAATTGGTCGCTTATCAAGTTAAGGGTGTTGCTCAGGTATGGTTCAACCAATGGAAGGAAGAGAGAGCAGTTGATGCGGATCCTCTTTATTGGGTAAAGTTTAAGGTTGCTTTCCTTGATAGGTTCTTTTCCCTTGAGATGAGGGAGGCAAAGGTACTTGAATTCATCAACTTTCCTCAAAGAAAAATTAGTGTGAAAGAATATGCCTTGAAGTTCACACAATTGTCTCGATATGCTCCTACTATGGTTGTCGATCCTAGGGCAAGGATGAGTAAGTTTTTATTGACCGTGTTCGAAATGGTGGTTAAAGAATGTCGTACCTCCATGCTTATAAATGATATGGAAATTTCTCGTCTTATGGTTCATGCAAAAAAAATCGAAGAGGAGAAACTTAAGGAAAGGTCTAGGGAGGCAAAGAGGGCCAAGACTGAGGATGGTAACTTCTCACATTTAAGGTCCGAGAGACATGGCCATTCTAAGTTCCGACAAAGGTTTTCCGGTCAAGGTTCCTCCAATGTTCCTCCTAAGTTCAACAAAGATAGGGTGTCTAACCCTAAGACTCAAAGAGGAAATGGTGGTGTATTTTCATCGACTACTTGTGCTAAATGTGGAAGGAAACATGAGGGTAAATTCTTAGCCGGTACGGATGGTTGCTTTGGTTATGGTAAGAGTGGTCATAAGATAAGGGATTTTCCATCACTTACAACCAAGGGAAGAGAAGGTAGGCAAGCTCCGCCTAGTGGTTCGGGTTCAAGTGCTCGAAAGCAAATTGATTCTATGCACTCCAGACTCGTCATGAGCAAAAGGGTTCTCCCGATGTGGTTATTGGTATGTGGAAAGTTTTTCATCTTGATGTTTATGCTTTGCTTGATCCCGGTGCTACCTTGTCTTTTGTGACGCCATATGTGGCCATGAGATTTGATATTCTTCTGGATGTGTTGTTAGATCCTTTTTCTGTCTCTTCTCGTATTGGTGAATCTATGTGGCTAAGAGAGTCTATAGAAATTGTTTCGTCTCCTTATTCCATAGAGTCACTCATGTTGATCTTGTAGAGCTTGATATGTTAGATTTCGATGTTATTCTTGGTATGGATTGATTGCATTCATGTTATGCTTTTATAGATTGTAGAACCTGAGTAGTCAAGTTTCAGTTTCCAAATGAACCCATCCTAAAGTGGAAAGGGGGAAATTTTATGCCTAAGAGTAAGTTTGCTTCTTGTCTTAAAGCTAGAAAGATGATTTCTAAGGATTGTATATATCATCATGTTCAGGTTAGGGGTAATGGTTCTGAAACCCCTACTTTTAAGTTGGTCCCGTTGTTAATGAGTTTTCGGAAGTGTTTCCCGATGAGTTGCCTAGTGTTCCTCCTAAAAAGGAAATAGACTTCGATATTCACCTTCTCCCAGATACGCAACCTATCTCTATTCCTCCTTATCGTATGGCTCCGGCAGAACTCAAGGAGTTAAAAGAGATATTGAAAGATTTATTGATAAGGGTTTCATCCGATCGAGTATCTCTCCATGGGGTGCTCCAGTTCTGTTTGTTCGGAAGAAAGATGGTTCACTCCGTATGTGTATTGACTATCGGAAACTGAACAAGGTTAGCATTAAGAACAAATATGATCTTCCAAGGATAGATGATTTGTTGACAAACTACAAGGAGCAATTTACTTCACTAAGATCAACCTCCGGTCGGGTTACCACCAATTGAGGGGAAAATAAGATGACATTCCGACGACAGCTTTTCAAACTCGGTATGGTCATTATGAGTTTTTGGTGATGTTCTTTGGCTTGACTAATGCCCCGACCACATTTATGGATTTGATGAATAGGGTTTCTAGACAATACCTGGATATGTTTGTGATTGTGTTTATCGATGATATCTTTATTTACTCAGGGAGTTAGGATGAGCATACCGATCATTTGAGAATTGTATTGCAAGTTCTCAAGGACCAACGACTCTTTGCAAAGTTTATTAAATGTGAATTTTTGTTGAGATCCGTGGCCTTTCTTGGTCACATTGTTTCCAGTAAAGGGTACTGAGGTAGATCCTAAGAAGACAGACAGTTAAGAGTTGGCCTAGACCTTTATCCCCTTCAGATATTAGAAGTTTCTTGGGTTTGGCTGGTTATTATAGAAGGTTTGTGGAAGGATTTTCTTCGAGTGCCTTTCCATTAACGACATTGACCCAAAAGAAGGTAAAGTTCATATGGTCCGAAGCGTGTGAAAAGAGTTTTGAGGAATTGAAAGATAGACTTACCTCTGCTCGGGTGTTGACTTTACCGGAAGGGTCTGATGGATTTTTGGTTTATTGTGATGCTTCAAGAATTTGGTTAGGATGTGTCTTTATGCAAAATCGGAAAGTCATTGCCTATGCTTCAAGACAACTTAAGATTCATGAAAAGAACTATCTTACCCATGATTTAGAAATGGCGGCAGTTATTTTTGCCTTAAAGATTTTGAGGTATTACTTATATGGTGTTCATGTTGATGTCTTTACTGACCACAAAAGTCTGTAATATGTGTTTAAACAGAAAGATCTGAATCTTCACCAAAGAAGGTGGCTCGAGTTACTAAGGATTATGACATGAGTTTTCTCTATCACTCCGGCAAAGCAAAAGTGGTGGCGGATGCTCTTAGTCAGTAGTCAATGGGTAGTGTTGCTCATGTTGAGAAAGATAAGAAGGAGTTGGTTCGGGATGTTCATAGATTGACCCGATTGGGTGTTCGTTTGGTTAACTCCACAAAAGATGGTGTTATGGTTCACAATGGTTCAAAATCGTCTTTTGCGGCAGATGTGAAAGACAAGCAAGGTCTTGATCCGACTTTGGTTGAATTGAAGGAAGCGGTGCTTAGAAAGTCCGTCGAGGCTTTCTCTCAAGGGGGAGGTGGTGTGCTTAGATATCAAAGTCGTTTATGTGTTCCGAAAGTAGATGACTTGAGAGAATAAATCTTATCAGAAGCCCATAGTTCTCAATATTCCATTCACCTGAGATCCACCAAGATGTACCATTACTTGCAGGAGGTCTATTGGTGGAATGAGATGAAGAAGGATATTGCGAAATTTGTGGCTAATTGTCCTAATTGTCATAATTGTCAACAAGTGAAAGTTTAACATCAAAAGCCGAGAGGTTTGTCCCAAGATATCAGTATTCCTACTTGGAAGTGGGAAGATTTGAATATGGACATCATTGTTGGTTTACCCTGCATGCGGCGACAACCTGACTCGATTTGGGTTATAGTAGATCGAATGACGAAATTGCCTCATTTCATTCTCATCAAGGTTTCTTATTCGGTGAAGGACTATGCTAAGTTGTACTTGAGGGAAATGGTTAGGTTGCATGGAGTGCCCTTATCCATTATGTCCGATCGTGTTACCCAATTCACCTCTCAGTTTTGGAAATCTTTTCAAAAGGGTCTTGGTACTCATATTAAGATTAGTACGGCCTTTCATCCGCACACCAACGGGCAAGCGGAGCGTACTTTTGAAACTTTGTAAGATATGTTGAGAGCATGTGTAATTGACTTCAAGGGTAGTTGGGATGATCATTTGCCTTTCATTGAGTTTCCTTACAATAATAGCTATCATTCCATCATTGGTATGACTCTGTTTGAGGATCTATATGGTAGGAGGTGTAGGTCTCCTATAGGTTGGTTTAAAGTGGGCGAAGTTGCTTTGATAGGTCCTGAATTAGTACACAAGGCTATGGAAAAAGTTTGTCTTATTAGATAGAAGTTGAAAGTGGCTAAAAGTCGACAAAAGTCATATGCCGATGTTAGAAGGAGAGACATTGAGATTTATGTTCATGTTTGGATCTACTTGAAAATTTCACCCATGAAGGGTGTGATGAGGTTTGGGAAGAAAGGGAAGCTTACTCCCCGATATGTAGGCCCGTATAAGATTTTAAAGCGTATTGGTAAAGTTGCTTATGAACATGATTTGCCTAACGATTTGGCATCGGTGCATTCAATTTTGCATTTATCTCTATTGAAGTAATGTGTTGGAGATCCGACATCTATAGTTCCCTTGGAAGGTTTGGGAGTTAAGGAGAATCTTTCTTATGCAGAAGTTCCGGTTGAGATTTTGGACCGACAAGTTAAGAAGTTGAGAAACAAGGAAGTTGATTCCATGAAGGTTCTTTGTAGGAATCAATTAGTTGAGGGTGATACTTGGAGGCCGAGGCCGATATGATATCCCTCTATCCTTATCTCTTTCACTTCGTCTCTACACTAGCTTGAGAACCCAGTCCCTCATGGTTTATTCTTTTGGTTTCATGTGGCTTAAATATTCCCATGATTCCTCATTTATGCATGTTAATGAAAAACTTGATTTTTAAGAAAATGAGTTGACTTGATAGATTTCTTTATGTTTTTGTGTACTTGAGTATGAGTTGCATATATATAATACCTCGAAATCTAGTAGTCTAAGCAAGGGACCAAGTGGGAGGTCACAAAACTTGATTTAAGCCTTGGCACCTTCCACGAAGGGCCACACGGACCGTGAAGGGCACCACGGCTCATGGTAGTGCCCGTGAACCCTAACAGTGGGTGGCCAAGGAAGGCTCATCTCCCACGAGCATCATGACACCCCGTGAAGGGCACCACGACTTGTGGTGGTTCCCGTGAAGGGCTAGGCAGTGAGACCTCCAAGACTTCCTAAAAGAGAGACCCTCCCATGAACCACTTGACGTCTCGTGAAAGCCAGTACGGGTCGTGGAGAGGGTCGTGAAGGGAGAGAGAGTTAAGGGGTTATTTTCCAAGCCATTGGTCAAGGACCACGGCTGGCACCACGACTCGTGGAGCCTGTCGTGAAGGTGGTACAGTCAACTGTAAGTTGGGGACTTTTGGGTCTTTTCCGGTTTTAATTAAATCAAAGCTATATCATTTTACCCAAGGCTAGGACCCCTATATAAGTGATTTTAACCCCAAAACTCACCCATTCAAGTTATTCTCTCAAAACCCAAAGGAAAACCAAAGTTCTTCCTCTCTAAATATTTCTCTCTCTAGAACTTGAAGAAGAAGAAAGAATTGAAGCTAGGGTCAAGGTCAAGTCTCCATTCCTAGAGAAATTGTGGGGTTTGATAGTAAGGTATGATAGCTTTTCATCCATGGAATCCTTGCATCCATGGATCCCCTAAGATTCCCCAATTGAAAAGTAGTTCCCCAATTTGAGTTAGGGTTTTCTTCTAAAGTTGTGGGTATTGATGAATGTTGATCCAAATGATTGGGTTATGATTGTTTATGCATGAATTGATAAGATTACATGTTTTTAGGATGAATTTATATGTACCCATGCCTAACCCATGTTTAGAAAGATGAAATTATGTAAATGGGTTTTATGCTATGAAAGGAGAAATTTATGGGTTTAGATGTATTCTTATATGATTGATAAGATACATTAGAATTGCTTTGAGATTGAAGCATATATTATGATTTGTGAGATGAATGGCTTTGAGAGTGAAGCCTATGTATTAATTGTTGATTGTTGATGTGATTGATTGTGGAAGGGAATTTCCCACATGATTTCCTTTATGTATGTATGAATGTGAAAGAAGACTTTCTCACATAGAATGATTCTAGGTTGAAAGGTTGGCTCACCTAAAATGAATCAAAGTAAAAGGCTATTAAATTGATGAGGCTAGAGGCGATTACCCATATTCCTTAGAATATAATAAGAGGCGATTACCCTTATTCCTTGAAGTTGAACAAGAGGCGACTACCCACGTTCCTATAATGATGATTGGACATGGAGGCGAGTACCCATGATCCTTATAGAGAGACATGGAGGCGAGTACCCATGATCCTAAGTGAAAGGACTAGAGGCGACTACCCATGATCCTTTATAGTAAGGCAAGAGACGAGTACCCATTAGCCTTTATAGTTAGGTAAAGAGGCGAATCCTCATGTATTTAAAACTAAGCAAGAATAATATGTGAAATGTTAAGATGAATGATTAGCTTGGATTGTTGCTTGAGTTGCTTTCCATGATAAGTAAGACTAGAGGCGGATTACCCAAGTCTTGACTAAGGATGAAATGAGGTTACTTCAAGAAGTACCCCTCTTATGTTATGATGATCTATTATGTGCACTGATTATGCTTTAGACTTATGTTGTCTAACTCTTATGTTTATGTTGATGTTTATGAAAGCTATCATATTTAGTACATTCTTGTAGCAACGCATACTCTTGCCTACATTTTTTATCCAAATGTAGGGCCCGCCGATCTCGACTCTCATACCCGTGGCTAGGATCTTTAGTAGAGGCAAGGGTGAAGATTGGTGAGTCCTCATAGCATTCGAGGATTTGGCCACTATTTTACTATGTTTTTTTATTTCTAGTTTTGAACATTGTTGTATGGGCTATGTCCCAAGATTATATTGTATTAGATGGTATTTGAGACAAATGTATTAGACTTCCACTTTTGAAATGCAAACTTTGATTGTGTTGAAAATGTTATAAATTTCCGTCGATTTCTATTATCTTGACTATGAAAGCTAAGTGGCTTATATGAGGCCTCTTGGGGTCTTGTAAGCCATGTTACGTCTTGGGGGTACCCTTAGGTCGTGATAAACTTGGTAATCACGAGAACAAGGTTTAGAATGGTTCTAGGATGTCTCAAAACCACGTCAAGTAGAGTCTTGTTCATAAGTGTGAAGCGCGCCACATTTATGAATGAGAGGCTATAAGATGTTTAGGAAACTTCACTTCTTCATTACTCTAAGTCGTGCGATAGATTTTAACTCTATAAGGTCTCTCTCCTAATCCTTACTCGATGGTCTACAGGATATGACTACTCGAAGAGATTTTCCTAGAAGGAATGAGGGAGAAGAGGTTGGTCAAGGAGCTCAAGCTCCAATTGACAGTTCGGCCGAGCAAGTGACTAATGCAGAGTTGAGGACTGTTTTTCAAGTGTTGGCTCAAGCCATGATGGCCCAATCCAATAGGGAAGTTATGAATCCCGTGAACCCAAATGTGGGTACGACGACATCTAGAGTGAGGGACTTCACTAGGATGAATCCTTCGGAATTCAATGGTTCTAGGGTTGAGGAAGATCTTCAAGAGTTCATTGATGAGGTTGGCAAGGTGTTGACTATTATGGGAGTGAATCCGGTGGAAAAGGCGGAAATGGCCGCTTATCAACTTAAGGGTGTTTCTCAAATTTGGATCAACCAATGGAAGGAAACAAGACCGGTAGATGCGGGTCCCTTAGAATAGGAAAGGTTTAAGTCTGCTTTTCTTGATAGGTTCTTTCCTCTTGAGATGAAGGAGGCAAAAGTGCTTGAGTTTATCAACCTCCGACAAGGAAACATGAGTGTGAAAGAATATGCTTTGAGGTTCACTCAGTTGTCGAAGTATGCTCCAACTATAGTTGTCGACTCTATGGAAAGGATGAGCATATTCATTTCGGAAGTGTCTGTACAACTATGCTTTTCCATGACATGGAAATTTCTCGTCTCATGGTCCATGCCCAACAGATTGAAGATGAGAAACTTAAGGAGAGGTCTAGGGAGACCAAGAGGGCTAGAACCGATGATGGTAACTATTCATACTCTAGCTCCGGTGGACGTGGTCGTTCAAGGTTTCGACAAAGGTTTTCCGAGCAAGGTTCTCATAAGGCTCCTCTAAGATTTAACAATGAGAGGGTGTCTAACCCTAAGCCTCAAGGAGGAAATGGTAGTAGGTCTTTAATGCCTAATTGTGCTAAGTGTGGAAGAAAGCATTAGGGCAAATTTCTAGCGGGTTCCAATGCTTGTTTTGGTTGTGGTAAGATGGACCACAAGATAAGGAATTTTCCTTCGGTTGCTAAGAATGAGGGAGATAATCGTCGTAGGGCTCAACCATATCCTTCATCCGGTTCAAGTGGTTTGAGTTCTAATGCTCCTAAGCAAAATAGGTTTTATGCACTTCAGACTCGTGGTGAGCAAGAGGATTCTCCCGATGTGGTTACCAGTATGTTGAAAGTCTTTCAACTTGATGTATATCCTTTACTTGATCCCGGTGCTACATTGTCTTTTGTGACGCCATATGTGGCTATGAGATTTGATATGCTCCCTAATGTGTTGTTAGATCCTTTTTATGTCTCTACCCTTGTTGGTGATTCTGTGGTGGCTAAGAGGGTCTATAGAAAGTGTCCCATTTCCTTATCCCATAGAGTTACTCTTGTTGATTTGGTAGAGCTTGATATGTTAGATTTTGATGTCATTCTTGGGATGGATTGGTTGCACTCTTTTTATGCTTCTATTGATTGTAGAACCCGTATAGTCAAGTTTCAGTTCCCAAATAAGCCTATCCTCGAATGGAAGGGGGGAAATTCTATGCCGAAAGTTCAGTTTATTTCTTCTCGTAAAGTTAGGAAGATGATTTCTAAGGGTTGCTTGTACCATCTAGTTAGGGTAATGGATATGGATTCTGAAACCCCTAGTCTTGAGTCGGTCCCCATTGTTAATGACTTTTCGGAAGTGTTCCCAGATGATCTACCTGGTATTTCTCCCAAAAGGGAAATAGAATTCGGTATTGACCTACTCCCAGATACGTAGCCTATTTCTATTCCTCCTTATAGAATGACTCTGGTAAAACTTAAGGAATTAAAAGAATAATTGAAAGATGTGTTGGATAAGGGTTTCATCCAACCGAGTATCTCTCCATGGGGTGCTCCAGTTTTGTTTGTTAAGAATAAAGATGGTTCACTTCATATGTGTATTGACTACCGACAATTGAACAAGGTGACCATTAAGAATAAGTATCCTCTTCCAAGA
Source organism: Solanum etuberosum (assembly GCA_029582245.1). Taxonomy (NCBI): domain Eukaryota; kingdom Viridiplantae; phylum Streptophyta; class Magnoliopsida; order Solanales; family Solanaceae; genus Solanum; species Solanum etuberosum. Next base: position 25,886 of record JAJONR010006174.1, on the reverse strand, counting down.
ATAGATGACTTGTTTGACCAACTCCAAGGTGCGAGTTACTTTTCTAAGATTGATCTTAGGTCGGGTTATCACCAATTGAGGGTGAAAGAAAATGATATTCCGAAGATGACTTTTAGAACCCGGTATAGTCATTATGAGATTTTGGTGATGTCGTTTGGTTTGACTAATGCTCCAGCGGCATTTATGGATTTGATGAATAGGGTGTTCAGACAATACCTTGATATGTTTGTAATTGTGTTCATTGACGATATATTGATTTATTCGAGAAGTGAGGATGATAACATCAATCATTTGAGGATTGTGTTGCAAATTCTTAAGGAACAACAACTCTTTGCAAAGTTTAGCAAATGTGAGTTCTGGTTAAGGTCCGTGGCTTTTCTTTGCCATATTGTTTCAAGTAAGGGTATTGTGGTAGATCCTAAGAAGACGGATTCGGTCAAGAGTTGGCCTAGACCTTTATCCCCTTCGGACATTAGAAGTTTCTTGGGTTTGGCTGGTTATTACAGAAGGTTTGTTGAGGGATTTTCTTCGATTGTCTCTTCATTAACAGCTTTGACTCAAAAGAAGGCCAAGTTCATATGGTCCGAAGCATGTGAGAAGAGTTTTCAGGAATTGAAAGATAGACTTACTTCCGCTCCGGTGTTGACTTTACCGGAAGGGACGAATGGTTTTGTTGTTTATTGTGATGCCTCGAGAATTGGGTTAGGATGTGTCCTTATGCAAAATGGGAAAGTTATTGCTTATGCTTCAAGGCAACTTAAGGTTCATGAAAAGAATTATCCTATCCATGATCTTGAATTAGCGGAGGTGGTTTTTTCCTTAAAGATTTGGAGGCATTATTTATACGGTGTGCATGTAGATGTGTTTACCGACCACAAGAGTTTGTAATATGTGTTTAATCAGAAGGATCTAAATTTTCACCAAAGGAGGTGGCTTGAGTTATTGAAAGATTACGATATAAATGTTCTCTATCACCCCGATAAGGAAAATGTAGTAGTAGATGCTCTTAGTCGGTTATCTATGGGTAGTGTTGCTCATATTGAAGATGATATAAAAGAGTTGGTTCGATATGTTCATAGATTGGCCCGATTGGGTGTTCAGTTAGTGGACTCCACCAAGGGTGGTGTTATGGTTCACAATGGTTCAGAATCGTCTTTTGTGGAGGATGTGAAAGCCAAGCAATGTCTTGATCCGACTTTAGTAGAATTGAAAGAAGCGATACTCAGAAAGTCTGTTGAGGCTATCTCCCAAGGGGGAGATGGTTACTTAGATATCAAGGTCGTTTGTGTGTTTCTAATGTTGATGTCTTGAGGGAACAAATCTATTCAGAAGCCCATAGTTCTCGATATTTCATTCACCCGGGAGCCACCAAGATGTACCCTGATTTGCGGGAGATCTATTAGTGGAATGGGATGAAGAAGGATATTATAGGATTTGTGGCTAGGTGTCCTAATTGCCAACAAGTGAAAGTTGAGCATCAGAAACCGGGAGGTTTATCCCAAGACATTAGTATTCCTACTTGGAAGTGGGAAGATTTGAATATGGACTTTATAGTTGGTTTGCTTCGCACACAGCGATAATATGATTCGATTTGGGTTATAGTAGACCAAATGACGAAATCATCCCATTTCATCCCCGTCAAAGTTTCTTATTTGACGGAAGATTATGCTAAGATGTATTTGAGGGAAATGGTAAAGTTGCATTGAGTGCCCTTTTCCATTATCTCTGATAAAGGTACTCAGTTTAATTCTCAGTTTTGGAAATCTTTCCAAAAGGGTCTTGGCACTAAAGTGAAGCTTAGCACGGCTTTTCACTCACAAACCAATGGGCAAGCGAAGCGTACTATCCAAACTTTGGAAGATATGTTGAGAGCGTGTGTCATCGATTTCAAGGGAAATTGGGATGACCATTTGCCATTGATTGAGTTTGCTTATAATAATAGCTATCACTCTAGTATTGGTATGGCTCCATTTGAGGCTCTTTATGGTAGGAGGTGTAGATCTCCTATTGGCTGGTTTGAGGTGGGTGAAGTTGCCTTGATAGGATTCGATTTAGTTCATAAGGCTATGGAGAAAGTCCGACTTATTAGAGAGAGGTTGAGAAGAACCCAAAGTCGACAAAAGTCCTATGTCAATGTTAGAAGAAGAGATCTTGAGTTTGATGTTCATGATTGGGTTTACTTGAAAATCTAACCCATGAAGGGTGTAATGAGGTTTGGTAAGAAAGGAAAGCTTAGTCCCCGTTTTGTAGGCCCATATCAGATTTTGAGACGTGTTGGTAAGGTTGCTTATGAATTATATTTGCCTAATGAGTTGGCATCGGTGCATCCAATTTTCCATGTCTCTATGTTGAAAAAGTATGTTTGAGATCCGACATCTATAGCTCCCTTAGAAGGTTTGGGAGTTGATGAGAATCTCTCTTATGAGGAAGTTCCGGTTCAGACCGGCAAGTTAAGAAGTTGGAAAACAAGGAAGTTGCTTCCGTGAAAGTATTGTGGAGGAATCATTTAGTTGAGGGTGCTACTTGGGAGGCCGAGGCTGATATGATGTCCCGATATCCTCATATTTTCCTTCTATTTCTACTCTAGCTTGAGGTAATGAGTTCCTCATGGTTTACTCTTTGTTTTGGTGTCATTTGTTTTAGATATTCGCATGATTTCCTTATTTTATGCATGTTCATAAAAAACTTGTGTTTTGAAAGAAAATGAGTTTATATGATTGATTTTTCTCATGTTGTTGTACATTGAGTATGAGTTACCTATAGACTTCATGAGATAAATTATTGAACATGCTTTAGCTTGGAGTTGATATTTCCTCCTTGGATATTTGCTTTTGAGTATAGATTGCATATAGGCTCCATGAGATGATGTTGAGTATGATTTTAGCTTGGAGATGGTAGTTCCTCCTTGAATATGAGTAAATTTGAAATTTCATGCATATTGACTGCTGGGTTTAGTTCCTACCTTCCTTATGATGCATTGAGTATGTTTAGCTTGGAGTTGATATTTCCTTCTTGATATGTGCATTTTGATGAAATTGCATGCATGATGGGCTGCTAGTTTCGAGTCTTTTCTTTCAGGAGGTGTCTAGAATTCCATTTAAGGACGAATGTTCCCAAGGGGGAGATAATGTAACATCTTGGAATCTAGTAGTCTAAGCAACAAACCCAGTGGGAGGTCACAAACCTTGATTTGAGCTGTAGCACCCTCCACGAAGGCCCACACGGACCGTGAAGGGCACCACGGCTCGTGGTGGTGCTCGTGAACCCTAACAGTGGGTGGCCAAGGGAGGCTCACCTCCCACGAGCATCATGACGTCCCGTGAAGGGCACCATGGCTCGTGGTGATGCCCGTGAAGGGCTAGGTAGTGAGCCCTCCAAGACTGCCTAAAAGAGAGACCCTCCCACGAGCCACTTGACGGCTCGTGAAGGCCACTACGGGCCATGGAAAGGGTCGTGAAGCGAGAGAGAGTTAAGGGGTGGTTTGCCAAGCCACTGGTCAAGGACCACGGCTGGAACCACGGCTTGTGAGATCCACCACGGCTCGTGGAGCCTGTCGTGAAGGTGGTTCAGTCAACTGTAAGTTGAGGGCTATTGGGTCTTTTCCGGATTTAATTAAATCAAAGCTATGTCGTTTTATTCAAGCCTAGGACCCCTATATAAGTGATTTTAACCCCAAAACTCACCCATTCAAGTCATTCTCTCAAAACCCAAAGGAAAACTAATATTCTTCCTCTCCAAATATTTCTCTCTCTAGAACTTGAAAAAGAAGAAAGAGTAGAAGCTAGAGTCAAGGTCAAGTCTCCATTCCTCAAGCAATTGTGGGCTTTGATAGTAAGGTATGATAGCTTTTCATCCATGGAATCCTTGCATCCATGGAGCCCCTAAGATTCTCCATTTGAAAACTAGAAATTCCCCAATTTGAGTTAGGGTTTTCTTCTAAAGTTGTGGGTATTGATGAATGTTGATCCAAATTATTCGGATATGATTTTTTATGCATGAATTGATAGGATTACATGTTTTTAGGATGAACTTACATGTACCCTTGCCTAACCCATGTTTAGAAAGATGAAATTATGTAAATGAGTTTTATGTTATGAAAGGAGGAATTTATGGGTTTAGATGTATTCTTATAGGATTGATAAGACACATTAGAATTGCTTTGAGATTGAAGTATATATAATGATTTACGATATGAATGGCTTTGAGAGTGAAGCCTATGTATTAATTGTTGATTGTTGATGTGATTGATTGTGGAAGGGAATTTCCCACACGATTTCCTTTATGTATGTATGAATGTGAAAGGTTTTCTCACATTGAATGATTCTAGGTTGAAAGGATTGCTCACCTAAAATGAATCTAAGTAAAAGACTATGAAATTGATGAGGCTAGAAGCGATTACCCATGACCTCTAAATGAGAAGGATATGAGGCGATTACCCATATTCCTTAGAATAGAATAAGAGGCGATTACCCTTATTCCTTGAAGTTGAACAAGAGGCGACTACCCACGTTCCTATAATGATGATTGGACTAGGAGGCGAGTACCCATGATCCTTATAGAGAGATATAGAGGTGAGTACCTGTGTCACATGATGTTGGACATGGAGGCGAGTACCCATGATCCTAAGTAAAAGGACTAGAGGCGACTACCCGTGATCATTTATACTAAGGCAAGAGGCGAGTACTCATTAGCCTTTATAGTTAGGCAAAGAGGGGAATCCTCATGTCTTTAAAAGTAAGCAAGAAAAATATGTGAAATTTTAAGATGAATGATTAGCTTGGATTGTTGCTTGAGTTGCCTTCCATGATGAGTAAGACTAGAGGCAGATTACCAAAGTTTTTACTAAGGATGAAATGAGGTTACTTCAAGAAGTACCCCTCTTATCTTATGATGATCTATTATATGCATTGATTATGCTTGCATAATCTTTGAAGTCTCTTGTGATGCTCCACACTAACTTAGTTAAATATAAACCTAAAGGCACTTAAATATTCTGAAGGGTTAAGATTTTGCATATAAATTAAATTAAGGGTATGTGGAAATATACTTACAAGTCTCTTCCGATGATCTCCAATAGTAATAGAGTCTCCCGTGTGAATCCTCTTTGCAAATGCTTTCTGACCGCCACAACGATTTCTTAAATTTATTTTTGACTTTTCAATAACATTAGGATCTTTCCAAAATCTCATCCAACTTTCTCATGTTTCTTCTGGAACATATTTTGATCATGTAGAAGTATATTTTCATCAACAATAATATTCATATCTATCTCATGGACTTCAACTTCTTCAACTTGGAATGGTAGATTTGATTCTGGAATTGTGATCCCTCCCTCATCAGGTGATTCAATAACATCTCGGGATTTGACTTTTAATACAGCTAACCAATCATTATTTTCCCTCTTTGTTCTAGGATAAGGTATATAACATACTTGAGTTGATTGCATTGAAGAATAAAAGGTTCATATTTTTTAAATCGACGACGATGATTAATATCGACCAATTTATTTAGATTGTGCTCCTTAATACCAATATTCATTTTTGGATCAAATAATTCATACTTGAATAATATAGCTTGCTTTAAATGTGCTCTACGATATTTCAGTTGTATAATTTCTTGTATCCTTCCATAGTAATCACCAACATTTTGATATGAGATACAAACTCCACTATTCGTTGTTGATCTTACACTACCGCTATGTACTGTGTTAAACTTGTATCCATTAACAAAATACACTGGATAAGCACATGCGCTTATTATTGGTCCATGAGCAAGACTACTCAAGTATTCATTTTCAATATGGTTGGATCGAACCTAGTAAAAAATATTATAAAATTTGTTCATAATTCACAAGATAATTTAAAAACATGTAGATTCGGAAACTCTTCTTGCAAACGTTGCACGTACATGCTTCATTGCAACAAAATAAGTTATATAAAAAATCATAATCTACAGTCAATTTTTTATATTAAACAGGTATAAACTTAAAATGTTACCTCACAAACGGCTCAACCTCTTTACAATTTAGTAGAAAATAAGTTTGGGCGACCTTAATTTCTTCGAGGGAGAAATCTCTTTTTTTTTTCTTCTCCCGATAGCCTGCTTGGATGGGTGAATATTAATAAATTTCCTTCAATATCTTTCATAAAACCACCATCATCGTTAAGGGTCACATTATGATGATGTGACATAACATGAGGTTCAAAATAATGAGAAAACAATTGTTCTGACTCTGCCATCAAGCTAAGTATGCTTCACAAATGGAACCTTCAACCCTAACTTTGTTTCCAATCATATTTTTAAGAGTTCGGAGGTACCTATATAGATAAACAATTAAATTATAATGTCATATCTAGCATACGTTTTACCATAGGAGCATAAATAATTTACATTTACCTCTAAAAAGGATACATCCATCTATATTGAACAATTCCAGCAATTCGTGCTTCATATGAAAGGTGCACTGGTAAATGTTCCATTGAGTTAAAGAATTCAGGAGAAAATATACGTTCCAACTTACACAAAATTTGTGGGATGTGTACCTGTGATCTCTCCAAGTCCACTACTCGAAGAGTAGTTGAAGTAAGATCTTTAAAAAATATACTCAACTATGTAAGTGCCTGGTACACATTACTAGGAAGTAACTCACGAAAGGCAATTGGCAATAGTCGTTGCATGAACACATGACAATCATCACTTGTCATCACAAATAACTTAAATTTTTCCATGTCAACGCATCGACTCATATTTGAAACATAACCATCTAGAAACTTCACACCTTCCAACCAATTAAACAAGACTTTTTTATTCTTATTTATTGTATATGCAGCTTTAGGATAGCTTCAATCATGATTCCTTTCCAAATGTGGTCGATTGCAATATTTACAACATCTAGACGTGTTTTTGGATTGCCTTTGATTTTGCCATCAACATTAAGAACTGTGTTAAATACATTATCAAAGACATTCTTCTCAATATGCATGACATCAAGATTATGTCGTATCATATTAGAACTCCAAAAAGTCAAATCCCAAAATGTTTTATTTTTTCCATCCACAAGAATTACAAATTCTTTTATTAACTTCTTCTGCATCCAACTCAGTTACATTCCTTATCCCCAACTCACATATTTGATTTAAAATTTCTTCTAGTGTTCTTAAAGGTGGTGGAAATCTTGTGACAATATGACCTTTAAGAAAGTTCTTATGATCTCTCCTAATGGATGATTTTGATCAAGAAACATTCTATGATTGTCAAACCAAGTTGTTTTCCCACCATATTGTAATCTGAAGGATTTTGTTTCCTCCACACAATAAGGGCATGCTAAGTTTCCAATGGTATTCCATCCCGATAACATAGAATATGTCGGAAAGTCATTGATAATCCACATTTAAGCTGCCCGTAATTGAAAATTTTGCTTTTTTGAGTTGTCAAATGCTTCTATACTTGTCTCCCACAATAAAGTCAATTTCTTTATTAGAGGTTGTAGATAAAGATCAATTTTTTTTAGGATTGTGTGGCCCTGGAACAATGACAGTTAAAAACATGTAAGCCTCTTTCATACACATCCCCGCAGGAAAATTATATGGAGTGACTATCACCGGCCGTGAAGAGTATTTTCTTTCAGATTGAGCAAATGGCTGAACACCATTAGTACATAACCCCAACCTCACTTTCCTTGGTTCAGCACCATAAAAGGAATGAGTTTCATTGAAGTGCTTCCAAGCCTCAGAGTCTAATGGATGACGCATTACCCCCTCTTCTTGTATATGCTCATGATGTCATCTCATGTCGGCAGATGTAGCATGAGGTGCATATAATCTCCGTAATTTAGGAATAAGAGGAAAATAATACATTTTTTTGTAAGAGACCAATTTTCTCTTACGAGAACCAACACGACGTTTAAACCTCTCATAGCTGTTAGGTCCTTATCATCATCCCAATACAACATACATCCTGAGTTACAACAATCAATCTTTTCAATAGGCAAACCCAAGCTACGCACTAGTTTCTTGGTTTGATAATAACTATAAAGAACTTGGTTATCCTCAGGTAATGTCTCTTTCAATAGTTGCATCACTTAATTATAACCCTTCTGTAATAAAGTATTCTCCATTTTAATATTTAGCATCATAGAAACTACTGCAAGTTGAGAGATGGAAGAACCAGGATAAAATTCTGCATCAGCTGCTTGAAGTAAATCATAAAACCTTTGCGACTCAGGATTAGGTTCCTCCTCCATTGAAGGATTAGGATCTTCCTACATTGGAGGTTCACAATAATGAGCCGACACAAGTTCATCATTACTATAAGATTGTCAACTTGAACCCTGACCAAAGTTTGATCTAACTTCATCCAAAACCATTTGGTGATATGGATTATCATATCCCAATCTAGGTTGTGTATCATTAGGTAAATCAATAGACATCTCACCGGCCACTTCTTTTTCTCTTTGATACTTCCAAATAAAATAGTTCTCAACAAATCCAAAATGAAAAAGGTGTAATTTAATAGTTTCAACATCCATGTATTTAATGTTCTGACATTTCTTACATGGACATCTAACTTCGTCACCACTCATGCAGTTTCTATGAGAACATGCAAACTTGAGAAAGTCATACACACCGGCTATAAAACTAGAATTAAGAGCCCCTATTAAGAGCCCCTCGACCATCTAATCTCTTGTAAATACAACTACGCTTTAGATTATCCATAATCCTATTTAATGATAAAAACATAAAATAATTAGAGTTATTCAAAAAATTAGAACTGAAGCAATTACATAGAAGTACTAAAGTAGAAGTCTTTAACAGAAATGTATATAGAGAACACAATTCATATCATTTTCTTATATGTGGATCAAGAAGCTTTCGAGAGAACAAATTCAAGTATTTTCTACTTGTGCTTTTATTTTTAACAAATTCAGAAAACCACTAAGTTTCCAGTTTCTACAGCATCATAAAACAACTATATAAAACCACCAGACACATAAACAAAAAGAGTTAACGAAAAGAAAATTCATATACAACAAGTTTTTGTTTACTTACCACAAAAATAAGTAAATAGAACTAGTGATGTAATGTTAGAATGAAAAGACGTACTATATTTTTATCTAATATTGTGTCTAATTGACGAGTAAACAATAGAGAGCAAGGGAAGGGGGAAAGTCTAGCTTATGTAGGTTTCACTAAGTTTCAAATATCAAATGGTTAAATAAAAAATAAACAAAATAATATGACAGAATGATCTTTGTGCTTTTTGACTTTAGAATCAGTCATATTTAATGTACATCAACTCACATACAATTTCATTACTTGATTATTTAAAAATTGTCTGGAATACATTAGAAAATAATAAATACAGACATTTATTTTGGTCTCTTTTTATTTTCTCACTCAAATCTGCCTATATTAGGAGTTAATACTACAGATAAATCAAAACACAAAAAATCTTTGAAATTTAACATAGGATGAATAAAGAAAATGAAGCATATACATTATTTATCGACTACAAAAAATAGAATTATTTCATACATCCCAAGCAATTACCGTGAATAAACAAAAAAAGTATTGTGGAGAAATATTGAGAAATCTGCTGACCTACAAAAGGAATATTGGACATATGTATAGGTATGGACTTTCACTAACACATTATTTTTTTGTTTTACTTTGCATCATACACATCATCTAGTTGTATGACAATTATCAATTAAACGAGTGGATTAATTACCCCTCAATTTTGTATTAGTTAAGTTGGCAGTAGATAGAGATATAGAGACATAAATAAAGAAAGAAAAATAGAAAGACTTTACCTAATTAAATCTTTAAAGACTTAATCTTGAATTTCCCTGAGATGTACAATAGAATTTGTGAAGAATTATGTACATAAGCTCTGAAATAGTAGAAAAAGTTATCTTTTGATTTTCAAAAGTAACTTTCGATTAGGGAAACAAAGTAAACTAAAGTCAAAAACCTAGACCCATTTATTCAATCACACCATCAACCCCAAAGAAATTTCTCCATAAAATCAAAAGGAGAAATCTTTAAGGTCTAAAATTATCAAATAAATGAGCATAAAAAATCCCCAATTAGGGATGGAAAAATGGATAATTTTTATGGGTATCCATTCAAATTATCCATCTTAAATGAGTTGGCTACCCAACTCATTTAAAATGGGTAAAAAATGAGTCAAACTCATATTACCCATTTAAAAGTGGGTAGTTGAATGGATAAAATGGGTAAAAGAGACTTGTTTATAAAAGAAATAAAGTGGCATTAATATTTTTCTTAAGGCGTAGGTGATCCGCGAAAGGATAGGTTGGATAAGGAAACAAATGATATTTTTAAAAAAATATTTTTTTTAGGGAAGGGGCTGGCGTGGGGGGGGGAGGTTGGGGGCTGGTGAGGGTGGGGGTAGTGGTGAGGGTGGAAGTAGTAAAACTAGATTTATTTTTTATTTTTTAAAAATAAAACAATTGAGGCATTGGGTTTGGGGATGGGATGGTGTGGGGGTGTAGAGTGGGATAAGACATTTTACTTTTGAAGCTTTTAAGATGATTCCTATAATAATATAGGTAAATATGGATACCCATATTATCCATTGGGTAACTCGCTCTTACTCATTTAAAATATGAGTCGAGTCGAGTATTTTACCCATTTTTATTTAACTCGTTATCGATCGACTCATATTCGACTTGACCCGCTTGTTTGTCCCTCTTATCCCCAATTATGATACAACAGAAAATGAATTGTTACCCTAACTACAAACAGAAAATATATTTTTACCCACAACAAGAAAAGAAAAAATAGATCCTTCAAAAAGGTAAATAAATGCTAAGAGTAGTGCAGATAATAATAGTCACTATTGTTACCCTAACTAAACAAAATTAAAAAAAAAAAAAAAGATGATGAAGAGTAGTGCAGATGAACCAGAGATGAAATAACTATAAAATTTTAGATATTAATAAATACTATTGTTACCTTTTGATGAAACAACAAAAATACAACGATCTTTCCACACAGCAAAAAGGAAGATGAGCTCGAATTTCCTTCCCACAGAGCAACGATCGATGAGCTCGGGTTTTCTTCCCACAGAAGGCGCTCTGCTCTGTATGTGTATTTAGTGTTGAGAGTGAGTGGTTTAATTTGTGTGAGTGAGATTTGTGCCTTAGGAATTTTTTATTATAAGATAGCAACGATTTTGACAAGATTTTTTAATTCCGTCGCTATATATCACTCTCTAGTTTAAAAAGAAAGCTAGTCACGATCAAAAACTTTATAGCAAGAACTTCTATAACTTAACGATGAAAAATCTGTCGTTGATTCTGTCACTAACACTTAAATGTTGCGACGGGGTTAAGTTTATCACTAATTTTGTAGGACATTATCTAATTTAGTAAGCAAAATAAAGGTGTCAAATTTTAGCGCCTAAATTTAGCGATGGAATTAAGTTTTTGTCACTATTCCATTGCTATTTTAGGTCCCAATATTCTATCCGATAATTTAGTGATTAATTTATTTTTCTGTAGCTAATCTGTCGTTATTTAGCAACGGAATATTGTTAGTTGCTATAATCCGTTGCTAAATGTTATTTTTTGTAGTGTAAGTGGATCTACTAAGCAATAAGGATTCATATAAAAAATATGATCCTTTGCCCATTTTGGCAGACATGCTTTATAAGAATTTTGAGTTGTCTGAACTCATCCTCATATCAGTGTTCAATACCACTCCCAATAATATATACTCATGCTCAAATGTATAAAACATACTATTTCTCAATTTGAGGTAATTACTCAAAATATCCTTTTAAGAGACGTAACTACTCTGAAATATCTCTAAACTCATAACTCATTTAGAAATCAAAGTTTCTTTTTTCTCATGTAACAAAATGATACATTTGGGACTTCCTAGTTCCCTTATACTCTTACTCAAATCATTTTTCAAACTCTTTCTCAAGATTCCTCTTTGCTTTCTTAGAACTCAATTTAAAACAATTATGTTTGTTTAAAAGATTCTCAATAAGAAATCAATGAATACTCGGGGATAGGGTTCATGCTGAAAAATAGACATGAACAATCAACTCAATAAATCTCAATGCACAAGATATGACAATTCAATAATTAGAAATACAAATTCAATAATCAGGAACTCAAGAACTGAGAACTCAACATCAACTCATCTCAAGAATACTCAAATCTAAGGATAGAACCCTAGATTAGTCTTTTACTGATTTGAAAATAGATGTAGGGTGTGAGAATGAACTAGTCCAACACTATGATAGCCTTACATACATGATTATGAAGCTTTTAGACTGGAAACTTTGGTGGAGACTTGATTTATCTTGAGTCCGAGTAAGAACACTACCTTTCTTGGATGACATCTTTAGTCTTGGAATCTTGGCGCTTGATCTTGATAAAATAAATTCTTTTATGGAGTTACTAGAGTGGAAGAACTTGGAAAAACCTTGGGTGCAAGGCTTATCTTTGTATCTTGAATTTTTGGCATAAAAGTTTTAGGGTTCTTGATGGAGAATAGGAATCCTAGGTGAGTTTTGAAAGAATTTCTAGATACTTGAACGTTTAGATTGATGATTTTGAGAGGAAAACTAGTTAGTTAAATGAAATACTCAGTTAAAACACTCAAAAATAACTTAGAATGGGATTAAAAAGCTTGGGAAATGACTAAATTAACCCTAGAACGTGTGTAGAAAGTTGTTGAAAAATAATTACAGCAACCCTTCATGGATGGCTCCACCGTTCGTAATGCCATCCGTGAATCCTCAATTGTCTTGTAGAGCTTTACTAAAATGGGAATAACGTTTTACTCCGAACTCAAAATAAAGCAAACTTGGTGGTGTTGGAAAGAGGACTCATAGGCCTTTAATTTGAGAGGTCATGGGACCTAATTCGTGATGTTTTTAGAGATACGGTCATTTGAAGTTGACCCAAGTAAAGTGTCATATTGAAACTCAATCAGTAAGAAAACTTTCAACTCAACTTTGTGCTAGGTTTTCTTGTGACCTAAATTCATCTCTAAATTTATTCTTACACTAAAGAATTGACCTTAACACCTAATCATAATTTAAGAATCAATCGATACGACCTTATATGCAAAAGAAAAATAGTTTGAGTCTTAACTTAGAAGTTTTTGAGGTGTTACAGTATCTCCCCCTTGGGATCATTCATTTTCGGATGACGATTAAACTGAGTATGGAAGGGAAAAGAGTTACTCTTACTATCTTTTTGATTTTTGAACTTTTCTAATACGCGGAAGTGATTCAGACTGATAATTTTAAAACTAGACTAGAGCACATTTGGCACGAACACTCAAATGAGATTTCAAGATTACAAATCATGGCATGAAATTTCTAAAAATCACAATAGGAGCATCCGCTCTCTCCCATCTATTATTACTCAACTACTATCATCAATATCACTCAGAATTGAAAAGGGATCACTGAGAACGCTTAGAGCGAAAGATCATAAGCACGATCGTTCAAGAAATCTGATATAAGAATATACATGACATAACATTATTTTGTTAGACATTGAGGGTAAATCATGAATTCGCGAGACTGAGCACACTATGAGACACGAGTGCTTATATGAATAGGCTCATATCATGAGACTGATATTCATAATTTTATGAAGTAAGATTGAGATCAATGGGCTAAAGTCTTTACCCCTGATTCTAGAAACTGAGCATAGATGTGAATATGTCTGAAGTGTATGAGCATAGGTTATGGACACAATTCTGATATCAAAAACATCAACAAGATGTTGTAATGACTGAGCTTTGAGGAATACGCTACAGTATGAATGGATTGATATAACACTATGACTCTTTCTTAACACATCATTGTCTGATTCTTAATACTTGACTTGGTTCCTCACCTTATAATCTCCCCCTTAGGTCTGAAGTCGAAACGTTAAGGTTATGGATCTATTTCATCTTCTCTTAACTAGTCTATATTTATTTTATTCTAATACTCGAGAAATTTCTAATCTCATGTCTACAGAACTCTCCATGCGCATATACTAAGATTCCTTCTAGGACTTCTTTCTCAGAGGCTTCTCTTAACTTCTTCCTGCTTCTATAGAAGTTTTTCTATAATCATTACTCACATTGTCTTATAAAGCCGCTTAATCTAACTCTTAATAGTCTAACTTCTCCTTCTTAGCCCATGAATATTTTCCTTCTAAGTTCATATCTACCTAATTGGAGAAAACTTTAACTATATTTAAGAGGCTCGCCATTTCCTTTCACGGATCGTACAACCCTTCACGGTCCGTGAAGGTTTCTGTAAAAGGGAAAGAGATATGGGTTTTTATGGAAGCCTATATGGTCCGTATATTAGTTCACAGGTCATACAAATTCCTGTACAAGGATGAAATTTCTAAGTTCTGGGTTTTGATTTATGGATCCATAAACGGCTCGTGAAATCTTTCACGATCCGTAAATGGGTCCGTGGAACTTTCTTCTAATTTTCCCAATCTCAAGTTCTAGTCCACGAATCCCTTCACGACCCATGATTTCCTTCACGATACATGAATGAGTCCGTACAAGCTCATTTTCTATTGATATCTACCATTATTGCTTTCCAAGGTCTGATCTGGGCTTAGGAACTTCTAAGGTGTTATAGTTACCGTTTATCGTCACTTTCCCTTTAACAAACTAAATACTATTTACCTAATCACTATACATCATTGCCTAATTAGTCCTATAACCTTATGAATATCATGGGGTTCTCTTTACAAAATCATAAGCCTAGCTTAGATCTATCACCTCATGGCTACTCTGTCCTTCTATTCCACACCTACACTTGGTCTTCACTAACACAATGATACATCAGCATAAGCTTATTTCTAGTTAAAGTATACTCTAACTTATCCTAATCAGTAATTCCTCTACCTTCTATCATCAAATCCACACAAGATCACTACTCCTTAGCCTACACATAAGGGAAAAACTCATCATTAATGACTTACTAGGTACGTGACTACAACTACACACTTTACTCTATAACTATTTTCATTTCTTAGGTTACTACACTTCTAAATGCATACTTCTAACTCTGGGCAGTTCTACTACTACTAGCTCATAATAACATCACAACTCATACTATCTTTCATGTGAAAATACTACTCAAGAATTCTAGAACACACTTCCCTCTTAAAGCTACTACCTGAAATAAGGCTTGGAAGAGAGAATATGAGAGAACATCTTGCTTTTAGCTCGAACGCACGATTCATATGAATAAGGGTGCATTCTTTCAAATTAATTCACTTAATGCACACTAACGGGCTTCTCTCAAGCCCTATGCAATCTCTTTACTTTTTGAAGACTTTACCTGAGAGTAACTCATCGATAATGATTTGGGCTTTGCTATTTCAACCACCTTTAGTATGAAGGGTAGTCAAATGGATTTGAGGAATGCACGAGTATGAATAAGTTTCTTATGGAACAATTCTATTGCACGATTTAGAGTATGAAACAAGGGAAACTTTTTTTAAAATATATGTAGTCCCTCATTTATAGAAGTGGGCCCTCAAAATCATAAATAAGATGCAAATGACACGGCTTCATAGACACCCTAGTACACTTGAAGTATGTGCTCTGAAACCAAGTTTATCGCGACCCGAGCCTACACCCTGAACGTGGCCGACACTCAAGAATCATTGTTGGTCCCCAAGTGAACCATCATCCTAGATTACTCTTTTACTAGTTTGAAATTACATGTAGGGCGTGAGGAAGAACTAGTCCAACACTATAATAGCCTTACATACTTGATTATGAAGCTATTAGACTAGAAACTTTGGTGGAGACTTGATTTATCTTGATCCCGAGTAAGAACACTACCTTTCTTGGATTAAATCTTTGGTCTTGGAATTGGTGCTTTATCTTGATAAAATAAATTCTTTTATGGAGTTTCTAGAGTGGAAGAACTTGGGAAAACCTCTTTTATGGAGTTTCTAGAGTGGAAGAACTTGGGAAAACCCTGGGTGAAAGGCTTCTCTTTGTATCTTGAATTTTTGGCATGAAAGTTTTAGGGTTCTTATGGAGAAGAGGAACCCTAGGTGAGTTTTGAAAGAATTTCTAGATACTTGAATGTTAAGATTGATGATTTTGAGAGGAAAACTAGTTAGTTGAATGATATACTCAGTTAAAACACTCAAAACGACTTAGAATAGGGTTAAAAAGCTTGGTAAATGACCAAATTAACCCTAAAACGCGTGCAGAAAGTTGCTGGAATATAATTGCAGCAACCCTTCACGAATGGCTCCACGGTTCGTGGAACACTCCACCGTCTGTAATGTCGTTCGTGAATCTCAAATTGTCTGATAGGGCTTTACTAAAATGGGCATAATTTTTTACTCCAACTCGAAATGGAGCAAAGTTGGTGGAATTTAAAAGAGGACTCATAGACCTTTAATTTGATAGGTGGTCACCTAATTCGTTATGTCCTAAGAGATATGGTCATTTGAATTTGACCTAAGTAAAATATCATATTGAAGTTCAATCGATAAGAAAGTTTTCAACTCAACTTTGTGCCAGGGGTTTCTTGTGACCTTAATTCATCTCCAAATTTATTCTCACACTAAAGAATTGACCTTAACACCTAATCATAATTTAAGAATCACCCCGTACGACCTTATATACAAAAGAAGAATAGTCGGGTCTTAACTTAGAAATTTTTCGGGTGTCACATTTAGTTTAGCCAGTTGTTTCATTCGACTATTTTACATACCGTATATTTCATGTATTTACCTCATTCGGCATTGCACAATTTTATGATGTAGATTCAGGTACTCAAGACAACAAACGCATCATTAGGACTACTTTCATTCAG
This sequence comes from Solanum etuberosum, assembly GCA_029582245.1. Classification (NCBI taxonomy): domain Eukaryota; kingdom Viridiplantae; phylum Streptophyta; class Magnoliopsida; order Solanales; family Solanaceae; genus Solanum; species Solanum etuberosum. The sequence goes on along the minus strand of JAJONR010006174.1, from coordinate 9,038 downwards.
CTTTGGTAAGACCTCTTGCTTTTAAAGTTCTCCTATTTATCTAGAATATTAGTAGTTGGCATATGTTGTTAGTAGTACTAAGATAGTATGGGATCTTGTTTCGGTATCCTATCTTTAGTATGTTAGAGGCTTTATAGACGGGTCAGTCTAGTTATAACTTTCAACATTGTTTTACAAACATATATATATATATATATATATATATTATTCAGATTTTCTGATCCTTCAATAAAGTATTTGAGTTTGTTTCTAAAGTTCTTACATAATCGTCTTTTAAAAACATCCACATATGGGTTATAGTCTTCAATATAGTGATAAGTCAAGCCAAGAGTTTGCCAAGGACCATCAATAGTTTTATGTGTCGGTCATTCCCATGGTGTAGGCTCAGGGCGTGACATTATTTTCATTTACTTACCGTGTAGATATAAAAGTTATGGGTTTGATTAGTAGGGGTTGTAATGTGGATTTGGTGGTTGTTGGATTCAAGGATATTTTTGCATATGTTAGGGGTTGGGATGTTATGGATTGCAGCTGAGTTATGACTTTCTGGAGAGGCTGAACAACTTCCAGAGGAGGCTGTCTAGTTGCCTGAACGTCCATGATTGCCGGTGAATATGTAGGCAAATCTAGAGTTATGGCGCTGAAGAGAGAAAATTACTAGAGAGAGGCGAGAGAAACCTTGCAGAATTGGAATTAAAGCTTCAGAAAAAGTAATTCTAGCCTTTAATTTTTCTTGCACATACTATATTGTTACAAAATTTTAACCACCAACAAGGTTCCTAATAGAATTCTCTTTGCTTGAAACAAATTTTTTCAGGTATGAAAATATATTGTAATCATCAAAAAAAATAAGAAGAATAATTTTATTCATCAAGATTGGTAGTACAAATCTGTTGATCTCTTGATCTTCTCTCATAAGATTTCTTCGTGATTCGAGGATTGTTAGTAGCGTATTTGTCACGCCAAAAACTCAAGGGGCGCAACTGGCTCCTAATGCCAAAACTCAGGCCCGAGCCAACCCTGCTGAACCATTTGCTACTAGCACATGGCAGCCACACGGAATCAATAAAACAAACAAGTATATCTCGGCTTAAAACTAAGCCCTCAGCCGGGAAAGCCCCTGTCAATAGATCTATAAAAGAAACAACTACTCCCAAGAGTTCGTATGAAGAAATAGCCAACTAACACATAAGTCCTGATTGGGCCGTCGATGCCACCATGATCTCTATACCAAAACTGAAAGCAGGTATATATCAAGACAATACATCAAACAACTCACAAGCTTCAGAAAACCAACAAACTAGGCCAGCATGGCCATAACGTAGCTATACACCCCACACACTAGTCTGCAAGCCTCTAAGAGTGGTAAATATTGGCGGGACAGGGCCCCAGCGTACCCATAAAAATATATACAACAAAAGCTAACAAACCTCCCAACTCTGGCAGCTCCGGAGGAAAGGGGCTAGCAAACCAGATATAAGTCAATTCTGCTGCTGAGGAGGTCTACTAGGTCGTCTGTCGGGACCTGCATGCATGAATGCAGCTCCCCCAGACAATGGGGCGTCAGTACGAAATAATGTACAAAGTATGAAAGGCTATAGACTAAATGAGCAAGTATCATAATATACCAAAAACAATCAGGTAAGGAAATCAAAATTTAGATAAGCATGCTAACCCACTACTGAATCTAAAAATATAAAAAATGATCAAACAACAACCTAACCAAGCCCCCATAAGCTCGGCATGTACAAATAACACACCACCTACCTAGGCCCCCATAAGCCCAGAAGGTGCGAAATCAATCTACATTCCCCTATCGGTAGCCCCTTGTCTTTGTAAGAAGTCACATAGCCCTTTTTGGCAACGATATAGCCCCGTAGGAAGCGCATAGCCCTCTTAGGAAACATCATCGCTTTGTGGGCTGCACATAGCCCTCTTTTGCATCAACATAGCCCTTTAGGCAACACATAGCCCTCATTGGCGTCAAAGTAGCCCCGTAGGCAACACATAACACTCTTTGGCATCAATATAGCCCCGTGGACAACTCATAACCCTCTTAGGCAGTAACATAGTCCTCTTAGACAACATCATAGCCGCCACAGGCAGTTCATAGCTCAGCAGCTAACAAGAATAACCCCAAGGGAGACAACAAACAATTGAATTGGCTAAAGGCGAGCAATTTAGCTTTAAACAATATATATGAATAGTCTCCAAGTAGTTCCTAACTTAGGTCGTTCTTAACAGATTATGAGTCCTTAAAATAAGGGTTTATAACTACTCAATCAGCCAACCACTCACAATTACATCTACAAGATCACCAACATTAACTACCTTATTATATCATTCCCTAGCTCTAAGGAAACATGCCGAACGAAGGGAATAGCCTTAACATACCTTTTCCTTTATAATTTATGCTAAAAATACCTCTGTCCGCACCACTACAACACTAAAAAAAAGTAAAATCAATCAGTAATTAAGAACAAGAATTACTACGACAATTCAACAATCGATACGGATTCCTATCGTAAATTACTATCTAAGAGCTAAGGTATCCATACACCGATAAAAGATAGTTTCTACCTTTCTTTACACACCCAAAAAACTTGAATAAAATCAAAACACTGAAAAAACTTTGTTGCAAGAACCTTCACGGAGCTACACCGCTCTATTCACCATGAAAACTATATCAAATCGATGAGCTCGTGAAGTAGGAAAATTTTCGATACGGAGCCAAGAAGAGATCATGAACACACAAGGATGATTTGACGAATAATTCTCTGATTTTTGTGGGTTTGTTACGAGCTGGAATGAAGAAAAATGAAGAAGATTCTATCTTATAAGGTTCCACCGACCTAGGGGACCCACCTCACATGCCTGCTTACGCAGTCTCGTGAAAATGTACATATCTCTCTATTATGAAGTCGTATTAAGAAACGGTTTGATGCGTTGGAAACTAGATTCGTAGACCTTCAATTTTCTAGGTCGTAGGCCCCATAACTCTTTATATATGGGGAGAAAACCTCTGACACATTTGACCCAAATTTCAGAGAAATATTTAAAAAGGAACTTACAATAACATTCGCCAACTTTTATTTTACCACTTACCTAACTTAAAAACTTGAGATACAACCCTTGAAAACTTAAAATATGACATACCACATCATTCTTAATTTATTTCTCACCCTCTTTGTCTTTCCACGAAGGTACGGGTTAAATTAGAGTTCTGAAAAGTCGGGGTGTTACATCCTCTCCCCCTTAGAAACATTCGTCCTCGAATGAAAAATCTAAGCCACTCGGTTAAGTCCTTAGTAGTTTCCAAAATTTTGCCCAGTGGACTCTATACCCATAATATTCAGAACCTAAAATGCAGAAGATTCCAACCTAAGCACCTCACAGGACGATACAAATAGCTAAGCAACATAGCTCCGCAATAATAGTACGAGAAAAATACAACAACAATAATAAGCAACAAACAAAAAACTAAATAGATATCCTACCTTGCTGCTAATCAATATTGATATTTTTACCACTATGGGATCTAAAACAACTGAGGATATCTGGATCTCATTCCATCCTCATCTTCCCACGTCACCTCTTCTCCATTTTTGTTTTTCCACAATACTTTAAAAGAAGCCACATATTTGGTCCTAACCCTTCGGACCTGTCGATCTAATATTGCAAATGGAGTTTCCTCATAGGACAACTCCTTTGTGATCTGAACATCCTCAACAGGGACAACCCTAGAAGGGCCTCTTATGCCCTTCCGTAGCATCGATATATAGAATACCGGATGAACTGATTCTAGCCCGATGGCAGAACTCATAAGCCACTTGTCCTATCCTCCGAAGGATCCGATATGGCCCAATGAATCTTGGACTAAGCTTGCCCTTCTTTCTGAATCTCATAACACCCTTCATAGGTGAGAGTTTTAAGAATACCCAGTCATCAACACAAAACTCTAAATCTCTTTGCCGTACATCTGAGTATGACTTTTGGTGACTTTGAGCAGTCAATAAACGTTCTCGGATGAGCTTAACCCGCTCCATTGTCTGTTGTACAAGGACGGGTCCAACCAACCCTAACTCACCTACCTCAAACCAGCCAATAAGGGATCTGCATTTCCGACCGTACAAAGCCTCATAAGGTGCCATCTTGATGCTAGAATGATAACTATTGTTATATGCAAACTCAATAAGAGGTAAGTGGTCATCCCAACTTCCATTAAAGTCTAGCATGCATGGCTGTAGCATGTCCTCAAGTGTTAATATGGTGCGTTCAGCTTGGCCATCTATCTGAGGGTGAAAGGCTGTATTGAGATTAACTTGTTTCCCTAATCCTTTCTGGAAAGACTTCCAGAAGTTAGCGTTAAATTGTGCTCCTATATCCGAGATAATAGATATTGAGACGCTGTGCAACTTAACAATCTCTCGGATATAAAGCCTGCATAATATTCAGCTGTGAAAGTAGTCTTGACCGGTAAGAAGTGGGCTGATTTTGTTAACCGATCAACAATTACCCAAATAGAGTCAAACTTACGCCGCGATCGAGGTAACCCCGTAATAAAATCCATATTAATTACCTCCCACTTCCATAAAGGAATGGCTATCTCCTGGACCAGCCTAGCATGCTTCTGGTGCTCAACATTAACCTGTTGGCAGTTAGGACAGTGTGCCACAAACTCAGCAACATCCTTCTTCATCCCGTGCCACCAATATATTTCTTTAATATCATGGTACATCTTCATCGATCCTGGATGAATAGAATACCAGGAATGGTGTGCCTCTGCCATAATTTGTTGTCGAAGCCCTACCACATTTGGAACACATAGTCGTCCTCTATATATGAGGACTTCATCTCCTGCTATATCAAAGGCTAACGACTCATTATCATTAACTTTGCCTTTGATCTGCTATAAGTAGGGATCCTCATGTTTTCGTGCCTTCACTTCCACGATTAAAGATGTTACAATTGTGTTCTAAACTCTGACCCCACTATCACTTGCCTCTTCTAATCTAACTCCCAAGCTGACTAATTGATGAAGTTCTCGAGCTATTCACACCTCTCAACACCTAAATATGATAAACTTCCCATTGATCTACGACTGAGGGCATCAGCTACCACATTTGCCTTCCCTGGATGATATAAAATATCTACGTCGTAGTCTTTCAGTAACTCAAGCCATCGACGTTGTCGAAGATTCAATTCCTTCTGTCTAAAGATATACTAAAGGCTCTTCTTATCTGTGATAATGTCCACATGAACGCCATATAGATAGTGTCTCCAGATCTTCAGTGCATGCACAACCTTAGCCAACTCTAAGTCGTGAGTTGGGTAGTTCTTCTAATGCTTTCTCAACTGCCTTGATGCATATGCTATCACCTTACCATGTTGCATTAGAACATATCCTAACCCAATACTAGAAGCACCGCAGTACACTACATAGCCCTCTGAACCCTCCGACAAGGCTAGGACTAGTGCTGATGTCAACCTATCCTTCAACTCCAGGAAACTATGCTCGCAAGCCTCAGTCCACGGAAACTTAACTGCTTTCTGAGTCAGCTTTTTTAGTGGTGCTGAAAGTGAAGAAAACCCCTCTACAAACCTTCTGTAGTACCCAGCTAACCCTAAGAAACTATGAACTTTTGTCGGAGTTCTGGGTTTAGGACAAGTCTTCACGGCCTCAATCTTCTGTGTATCAACCATAATTCCTACATCTGATACAATATGGCCTAGGAAAGCCACAAAGCTCAACCAGAACTCACACTTAGAGAACTTTGCGTAAAGTTCCTGCTCTCGAAGAACCTGAAGGACTGCTCGCAAATGATCTGCATGCTCAGCTGTTGAATGTGAATAGACCAAAATATCATCAATAAATACAATCACAAACGTATCTAGATACGGCCTGAATGTGCTATTCATCAAGTCCATAAACACTGCAGGGCGTTGGTCAATCCAAAAGACATAACCAAAAACTAAAAATGCCCATATCTAGTTCTAAAAGTTGTCTTCAGAATATCTTTCTCCCGAACTCGTACCTGATGGTACCCTGATCTCAAATCAATCTTCGAGAAGTATTTAGCACATTGTAGTTGATCAAACAAGTCATCGATTCTCGGAAGGGGATACCTATTCTATATAGTAGCCTTGTTCAGTTATCGATAATCGATACACATCCAAAGCGAGCCATCTTTTTTTCTCACAAATAATATTGGTGTGCCCCATGGTGAAGCACTAGGCCTGATAAAGCCTTTATCAAGAAAATCTTTCAGCTGATCCTTCAACTCCTTCAGCTCAGCAGGAGCCATTCTATAAGGAGGGATAGATATAGGTTGTGTACCTGGTAGCATATCGATAGCAAAATCAATTTCCCATTCTGGAGGGATACGAGGAAGCTCGTTTGGAAATACATCTAGAAGCTCATTAACTACCGGAATAGACTGAAGATTTGATGGTTCTGCATCTATATCATGAACGCGAACAAGATGGTAAATACAACCCTTAGTAATCATCCTCCTCGCCTTAAGATAGGAAATAAACCTACCTTTCGGCGTTGCTGTATCGCCTTTCCATTCCCAAACTGCCTCTCCTGGAAAGTGGAATCTAACAATCTTTGTCCGGCACTCAACATTAGCATAACAAGATGCTAACCAGTCCATACCCATAATGACGTCGAAATCGACCATCTCTAACTCTACCAGGTCTACAGAGGTCTGACGGTCGATAATTTCTACCGTGCAACCTCGATAGAAACTCTTGGCAATAATAGACTCACCAACTGGTGTAGATACAATAAAGGGTCGATCTAATGACTCTGCTACTATACATAACTTCCCCGCAATAAATGGAGTAACATAAGACATAGTAGATCCAGGGTCTATCAAAGCATAAACACAATGGGAGCAAACAATTAATGCACCTGTCACAACATCTGGTGATGACTCTGAGTCCTGTCGGCCGGCTAGTGAATATGTACGATTCTAGCCACTACCAGAACTAGATGCTCCCTCTCTGACTACACCTCTGCCTCTACCTGCTGAAGTCTGGGGTCCACGCCCTGTAGACTGTGCTGATGAGGAGGAACCTACTCTGACCCGATCGACTGACCTATACCACCCTAACCTATGGTCGGGCAGTTCCTCCACTCATGCGCCTCCCGTCCACAAGAATAACAACATGTGGAACCCTTCCTGCACCTCCCGAAATGCATCCTACCACCAGTAGCGCAATACGACAAGGCTGTCCTAGCTTGGCCTGATTCCCTCTGCTGCTGAGAGCCTGATGCTCGTGAACCCTCACCAGGGCCTGACTATCTCTGACGATCAAATCTACTACCCTGGAACTGTTATGGTGGACGTCTAGGTGGCCTACTAGAATATCGGGGTCTGGGACCACCCTGAAAATCTCCCTGTGGGCCTAGCCCTCTTATGTCTCTCTCTCTCAACCCTGTCACTCATATATTGTAGATGTCGGTGATCCTCTATGCCCTGTGCAAAGGCCTGAATTCGTGAGATATCCATATTATCATTTAGTGCAGCGGTAAAACAAGTGTCGATATAGTCAGAGTCAAGCCCTCCCACAAATCTACGCACCCTGTCAAGCATCGTATCAACAAATGCTGGTGCATATCTAGCCAATGAATCGAATCTCAGCCCGTACTCTCGAACACTCATGCTACCTTGTCGGAGGTTTAGAAACTGGTCCACCTGGGCATCCCTAATATCTCGAGGCAAATAGTGATCTATGAAAGCTTCTATAAAGCTATCACAAGTAGGTAGAGCTGCATCTTTTCCCCTAGATATCTCCCAACTTTCATACCACAATACTGCAACATCACGCAATCGAAATGCTGCTAACTCAACTGATTCAGTTGTTGAGGCATGCATGACTCTGAATATCCTATGAAGCTGATCAACAAAGTGCTGAGGTTCCTCTCTGTGATCTGTATCTGTAAACAGTGGAGGATTCAAGGCAAGAAATTCATGAACTCTCAAACTTTTGGGACCCTTCAGAAGGTCCGACAACATCTGGCGTAACTGGCTGGCGTTGTGCAGCTACTAACTATGCTAACATACATACCGCACTCTTGAAATCCTGATCAGATGGAATAGTAGGAACTAGAGGTGGTACTGCTGGGGGAGCCGGGGGTCCGGTAGCCCTCGGAGTCTCTTGAAGCGATGGTGAAGCTATAGGGGGCTGAGAAGATGTCTCCCCCTGGGTCGCACAATGGGCTACCTCCACCAATGGTACCTTGCCAGTACCCTCGCCTGCAGCTGTATCTAGCCCCTGGCTAGCTGTGGTCTGCCTGGTGTCAGTCATCTCTATCTGCATACAATTATCAATTATAAGCCAGAAACCTCAACCCTTAAGACACCGCTCTATAGCACGAGGTGAGCAAAAGAAGGATAGTCATTCTAACATGCATGGTAGCATCTTGCTTATCGAATGTGGTGCACAACACATTTATAAACAAGACTCTACTAGACACGGCTTGCAGACTCCCTAGGATACGACGTTGCTCTGATACCAAGTTTGTCACGCCCCAAACTCAAGGGGCGCAACTGGCTCCTAATGCCAAAACTCAGGCTCGAGCCAACCCTGCTGAACCATTTGCTACTAGCGCATGGCAGCCACACAGAATCAAGAAAACAAACAAGTATATCTCGGCATAAAACTAAGCCCTCGGCCGGCAAGGCCCCTGTCAATAGATCTATAAAAGAAACAGTTACTCCCAAGAGTTCATATAAAGAAATAGCCAACTAGCACAGAAGTCCTGATTGGGCCGTCGAGGCCACCATGATCTCTATACCAAAACTGAAAGCAGGTATATATCAAGATAATACATCAAACAACTCAGAAGCTTCAGAAAACAAACAAACTAGGTCAGCATGGCCATAACGTAGCTATACACCCCACACACTAGTTTGCAAGCCTCTAAGAGTGGTAAAGATTGGCGGGACAGGGCCCCAGCCTACCCATAAAAATATATACAACAAAAACTAACAAACCTCCCAACTCTGGCAGCTCCGGAGGAAAGGGGC
>JAJONR010006173.1:0-42083 GCA_029582245.1 Solanum etuberosum | reverse complement strand
CCCCCCCCCCCCCCCCCCCCCCCCCCCCCCCCCCCCCCCCCCCCCCCCCCCCCCCCCCCCCCCCCCCCCCCCCCCCCCCCCCCCCCCCCCCAAGCTTAAAATGAAATCATTTTTACGTTTCAAGTTTTCACTAATATCTGGTGACGACAACAATAATGAGACATGAATAATGGAATCAGAATCAAACGAGGTGTTCTTTTGTTCGCTTTATGAATAGTTTAGAATTTTTTTATCAACTTTAAGTTAAATAATTACATTTAAATTTTATTTCAAATTTTAATGAAAAGAAATAAAAAGTCCAATTCATTGAAATTCAATTGGCTACTAAACATAGATTTCTAATTAAAAATCGTTTTGATGAATAATATCTTATTTACTTCAAAAATAACAAATTTAATAACTATTATTTAGAAAGTAATTTAATTAGCTTAGACAATTAAAGGAGCAATTAAACAGGAGATTTTTACTAAAAATGAATAAAAAATGCAACTGCGGGGATTCGAACCCACGTGTGCAGTATGTGCAGGAGAGATTCACAACACTGCGCCACAACTTCTCATAATGTTAAGAATGTCCAAAATATTAAATTTAACCCCTTGATACGTTGTAGCTCCGCCACTGCCCACTACATATTTTGTTTAAGTTATGATTATATAAAATACCACTGACAGACATTCTGGTGAATTCTATTTGATTAAACAATAATATATCTATTTTAGAACAATATACTATGTGATGTGTACAATTCTGGAGTGAATGGTACCAATATATAGTCCATTAGATTTTAGTTTATAGTGATACACAAAAATTAAATCAATGACTGCAAGAAATGTCGTACTAAAATTTTCAAGGGGAATACAACTTTGTAAATAAGGAGAAAATATAAACAATAATATCCAAACAACTAGTGGTTCAAACAATGTACAAATATATGAAAAATACACACATTTTTTAGACATGGATACTATTGGCCTTAAAGCTTTAAGCTTAGATCCACCTCACTAGTTTCATTATCACAAATTAGTTGAGGTTTGAATTTCAATTGATATAGATCAGATCTATCCAAAATAGGAAAAATTATCTCCCTTATATGTGGTCCTTCAAATACACAGGAGGGGTTCCATTTTGGGCAATAACTATTTAATTTAAGCCTTGTACATAGGTCCTTCTTGTTGGTTGAAGCATTTTGTTGTAACTGATTTGCTTGCACGCTTATGTTATTATCATTTCCTCTGAGTGAGAGAGAACGATATGATGGTAGTGGTGGTAGTTGTTGTTGGTTTGTATTCACATCTTTGTCATAAATATTGCCTCTTATTGAGCTGGCGTGATATGAGGGTGGTGATGGTGTTGGTAATTGAATATTTGTATTCACGGTTTTTCCATCATCATTACCTCTAATCAAGCGGGCACCAGATGAGGATTGTGGTGGAGACATCAACATGGTTCTTCCATGTTGGACTGATTCTGAAGGTGTTGATAATGGTTCACTTAGGCCGTTTGAACCTTGTACTATGTCTATCTCCATTTCATTGTCAAAAGGATTAGATAGAACATGATTCATGAATACTTGATAGCCGTGAATACCTTTGTCACATATAGGACAATGGACCAACGATAGATGAGTCGAATTTCTGGAAAAAAAATATAGAAAAGGAAGCAAGATAAAAAATGTTAATATTTTAGGTCAAACAACATAAAAAATTTTACCTAAAAAGAGGAAAAGTTCACCTATCTGATGAGGATGGTGATGGCGGTAGCGACAATGGTAGTTGTTGGTTTACATGCAATTCTTTATCACTATCATTACCTTTAACCCAGCTAGGATGAAATAACGGTGGTGATGATGTTGATTTTGAATCAACTCTTGTGTTTATCATGGTTCTTATACGTTGGATTGATGAAGGTTTTGAGAATTGTACACTAAGTGTGTCTGAACCTTCTACAAGGTGCATCTCCTTTGACTGGTGTATTTGATGAGATTGAACATGATTCAATAGTTCTTGATAACCACAAACAATTTTGTCACAAAAAGAACAATGGAGTAGCTTCATGTGAATTGACATTCCAAAGAACAAAATTGAAAAGGATGCAATGTCAAAAATATTAATATTTGAGGTCAAGCAACATAAAGTTTTTTTCTAAAAAGAGGTCAACTTCTCCTATATGACTTGTTCTGAACGAAGAGATGAGACTGGGTTATGCAATTTAACTCTAGAGAATGTATGAAGAATTTATAGGCCAATGCACTTGCGCACTTTCAGACTTGTAGAATTCAGATCTCTTTTAAAGGTAAGTTTATTAAAGTGACAACTCTGCAGTCAAAACATGAAAAATTATTGATGTTTTTTCCTTTTTAGAGATACTATTCAATATATATAAATTAGTTAACTTTTATAATTTATTTCTAAACACGATGAGATAAATTGTTTTCCTCTTCTGAATATTGGTTTTGAAAGAAAAATAGCACTAAAATCATTTCTGGATAAATAGTGAAACATATGTCTATATAATATTTAACTATGATAATTCTACAACAAAAACCGAAAAATTATTGATTTTTTTTCCTTCTTAGAGATACCATCCAATTTATTCACGGTTAGATAAATGTATTTCATCTTTTGAATTTTGTTTTTTTATAAGAAAATTAGCACTAAAAACATAAATCAGTTTTGGATAAATAGTTAAACATATGTTTATATAATATTTAATTGTGATAACAATGCCACCAAAACTTGAAAATTATTGATGTCTTTTCCTTTTTAGAGAGACTATATATATATATATATATATATATATATACATACATATATATATATATATATATATATATATATATACATACATACATATCAGTTAACTTGTTAGGAAAAATTCTAAACACTATGAGATAAATGTTTTTTCTCTTCTGAATTTGTCTTTTTCAAAGAAAAGTAGCACTAAAAAAATTAAACTATTTTTTTTATAAATAGTTAACTATCACCCAAATCACACCCTTAAATCGAATTAAAGAGGTCGTTTGTTAGTTTTTATAACTTCCTAATGAAATATTAATTGTCAACTACTATAGAAAATTAGGAGTTTTAATAGAACTATTAAATATTTTAAATAGTTGGATTTTAATATATAATAAGAGAAAAACTTGAGTTATAGTTCTTAGATAACAGAACTCAAAAAGATAATTTACTATTAAATCATTCAAGTGTGTCCATTATGAAAAATTGACGAATTTATAAGTCACCTAAAGCATCTCGACCCAATTAACAAAATATCACCCTAAGTTCTTGTTGGCACTTAGGTGTCAAATTAATTTGTTGATTCATCAAAGGCTCGTGTTAGCTATAATCTCTCGAGCTCGAGTTATTAGATGAAGGTTGGTAGTCTCATATTCATGTTAATGATCCTTTATCCTAATCTTAACTTTTTTTTGTCAAGCAAGTCAGAATACGGGTTAGTTCTTAATGTTTGCAACAATTTAAAATATAATATATATGAAAGAACCTTTATACACAATGATCACTGCTGTATGAGAAGATTTTAATGCAAAGAATTTTTATCATCATTCCTACTTTAAGTTTCTTAACCCTAGTTATGATTTTAGCTAATCATAATTAGTTGTAAGAAATATTTTTTATAATTTAAAATGATAAAGAACATTAATGTAAAAGAAAGTAAATAACATCATTGATAAATGCAACTCTTGAGAGAGAGTCTTGTTCGTTCAATAATAATCTTTTAAAAAAACATATTTAAATCCTAAACACTAAGAACTACGGCTTTTTGATGCTATGAGTAATCCCAAACCTCTACCAATAAGTGGTAACCCTAAAAACCCAATCTAAATGACATATAAAAATAGCATCAAAATTCTAATATTGATTGAACTATGCTTTGACTTTGGTCAACTTTACTCCGTAAATATAAAAACCATTCTTGTTGTTACAGGTGAGCTAATCATGAAAGATATGGCGCTAGAATACTTCTTGAGTAGTGAGTTGAAAATTTCAAGCTAGGTTAGTCTTGGACAAAATCACTGAGCAAGATGAGGTCTAGGGTAATTAGAGGAAAGGATTGGGTGATCCATCTGAGTTGAGTTGGTTTACGTTTTTACAAAGACGTTATGGAATACGTAGGAATTTTTGGAAGTGAATTTAGGTAAGTATAACTCCTAATATCAAACTTGGCATGAAGGGATTAGTTTGGAACATCAACGTTTAAAGGCGTGTTGTGCAATACAATATGTGTGTATGGTGTTCTGAATGAATCTTGAGGGTCCAATGGATGTTTTAAGATGTCACGCCCCGAGCCTACACCCTGGGCGGGACTGACACTCGAGAATCATTGATGGCCCCAAGCGAACCCTTGGCCTAGCTTAACGCTCAGCGAAAGACTTACTCAACAAAGATAAATTCATGTAATAAACTAGAATGTTATAAAGGAAATATTCAACTGGCCAATAAGGCAACTCAAGTTTGATAACAAAACAAAACAGCTGAAATGAAATAAGACTAATGAACTAATAACGTCTAACTGTCTATGAAATGTCTAATATTATGAGGGATGTCGGGACAAGGCCCCCGATCATCCTAACAACTGAAATAAGCAAAGAAATAAAAGGGATCCTCCAGAAATTAAGAAGGCTCACCAAAAGACTCTGAGTGCTCGACTGGATCTAAGAGGCGCTGGATGCTGATCATGATTACCTGTATCTGCATTATAAAACGATGCAGGCCAAATGGCATCAGTACATTGAATGTACGAGCATGCGAGGGGAAAACTAAATTTGACATAAGTTTGAACTGAATTCTGAAAGAAACACTTACCTCAGCCTTATTCAACTCATGGATACTCAACTCAATGCATAAATAAACAACAGTAAAGATGCAGTTTATATAAAGTATTTAAACAGTAGGTAGCAACTCAATGTATTGAAAAATATAATAACAACTCAATGTATATATATACATATATATAATAAAGTAATATACTTCTGTGGGAGTTTTTTCTAACTGACATCTATCACTATGAGCTATGTGATGATATAGCGTCTCACCCACGCTCCCAGAACTGTCCTATGACTTGCCAGGATATAGAACGCCTCAACTAAGTGGATCCACTAGTCTATGCTAAAAAGAATTAAGGAATCATCTAAAAAGTATGACCCTTTCTACCCACGATGGATACATGATTTATGGAGACTTGAGTTATTATGAACTCGTCCCCATATCGGTGCTCAATACTACTCCCAAAATTACTCAGCTCATATGTTTAAAAACATAACTCTTTATATTTTATTTGAGGTTATTACTCAAAAAGCTTATCTCTTAAAAGAGATGGAACTCAAAACTACTCATTAAAATTCTTTTGGAAATCGGTGTTTCCTCTCATCTTAAATGTGAAAACATTTACTCTTTAGGAATACATAGTCCCTTCATAACATTTTAAAGAAAATGAACTCAGCTCTACTCTTTCTCAATCTCAATGCTTAAGTCTTAAAAAAAATTAAAAGATTTGTAAAAGACTTCTTAAAATGACTCGAGGAACTTTCAAGACTTGACTCTTAACTCTACCTTGAATTTGAATTATGAATTCAAGGTTATGATTTGTGATAGGAAAGATCTAGTGATGTTTAGTAGTGTTTCTAGATAGTTAATCATGAGAAACGGTCAAGAAAACACTGTCTGGGAGCAAGTCCGCGATGCGGAGATGCAATTTAATATTTGGTCAGGAAATAAATTTTGAGGCAGAGGGGTCCGTGACCTCTCCACGACGCGGAGAGAAAAGTTCCAATTCTGAGGAACAGGTCCGCAACCCAGTTTCTGCCCGACTTTTTCCTTCTTCATTTTCTAACCCCAATTCACCTAAATTCGATTCTTTTTCTCAATTTCTATTTAGATTCATATACCCAGTACATGTACACAAGAATCTACTCATAAACGACTCAAAAATCTACACGATTTCATCAAGAACTCAACAATCCCATCCAAACTCAAGAACGAAAGTCAATTTCAAGAACACAATTCAAGATCATCAACCTTCAACTTTCTAGAAACGAAATTCGCTAAAATAAACATGATTGGTGCATGGGTGAACTAACCCAACGCTATGAAAGTCTCACATACCTCTTTAGGGATCAACCCTTGGAGAAATGACTTCGATTCCGCAAGAAATCTCCAAGAACGCCTTGACTTTCCTCCTCTTTTCTCTTCTCTCAAAGCCCTAGCGTGATTCTTAATTGCATAAACTGAACTAACTCAGTTTAGACCCCAAATAACTTACTAAAAATGAAATAATTTAATTGGGTAATGAAAAGACCAAAATACCCCTCTAAAATCCAGTTGACTTTCCTTATCCGGACAGCCCGACATCAAACGGCATATATCCCTCATACGAACTCGAAAAATAGCAAACTTGGTGGCGTTGGAAAGATGATTTAAAGAACTTTCTTTTGATATCTTGTAGCACACCTAACTTATCATATACTAGGAGTTATGGTCATTTGAAGTTGACCCAAAACTCATACTCAACATACTTTCCAAATTTCAGATTTTCATTCTTTCCAAAAATGGTTCTTCCTAATTTTAGCTCTTTCAAATAGCGGGGTGTTACATAAGAGTTGACTGATTTTTTGGTACCTGGAATATGTAATGCCTTCCAACCTTTCGATTGCGAGACCTTCATTGCAAAGGCAAGGGAGGCGAGATCCCAGACCTTCACGGTCGCAAAGGGCCTGTTCACAATCGCGACCTTCTTGAAAGTGAAGGCCTATTCATGAAAGCGAAGGCCCATTCACAAAAGACAAGGCCCTTTCGCAAATGCGAAGGCCGAGATATTTTTGGGGTTCACTTTTGCAAACCGATGGTCGCTTTTGCAACATCTAAGAACCCCTTTTCTTGCATTCTTTGGGGTTTTATCCATTTTCCCAATTTTGAGCTTTTCAAAACCCTTTGAGAAGATTTTTAAGAGATTTCTTATGCTAAATCATTTGGGTAAGCTTTTTTGTTCCTAAAACTTTAATTCCCTTTGATTATTTATGGATTTTAACGGAAAAAATTGGGATTTTAATTGTCAAATGGAAAGGTTTATTTTGAAGACCGTGAGTGCTAAGCTAAAATGGTGATTGTGAACTGATTTTCACTCCTTTTATGAAATGGTTTTCAGCAATGAGTTCTAAATGTCTTGGGTAACATTTTCAAGTAAATACTTTTGGATTCAAACCTCAGTTTTAGAATTGGGCTTTTGAGTTGATTGACCTATTTTTCAAAGTGTATGATATGTGTATTGTTATTTCTTGAATCTCATTGTGATTACTTGATTGAATTAGATTGTGTTGTTTTGGACATTGTTTGGAAAGGGAAGACTCAAGTCTTGGATTGATATTTTGATTAGATTAAGGCAAGTGATCTACTAAACCTTGTTAAATTAGTTGAATCGTGTATTTTTCTTCATTGTATATGTTGGGAGTAATGAGAATGAGGTAATGGGTTCATTGTTCCACTTGTTTAATCTTAATGAATAAGAAGGAAATTAATTAAAAAGGCAATGTGTTGATTATAATGTTTTGTGAATTGCCGTGTTGTGGACCCTATTGTGTTGATTGATGAAATGCTTTGATGTCAATATTGTAGACTTGAATTTTTTGAGTTTTTGTCTCTTTTTTATGGTGTAAAATTGCTTATTTGCATTGATTGGTGTGCACTGTTATGAGACATGTGATGAATATACCGAAGGAAAATGGTTCTGACAAGTGATATAATATAAAGCCGAAGGAAAATGGTTCCGGCTAATGATATACCATAAAGCCGAAGGGAAATGGTTCAGGCTAGTGATATGATATAAAGTCGATGGGAAATTATTCTGGCTAGTGATATTGTGTCAAAAGGAAAATAGTTCCAGCAAGTGATATGATATAAAACCGAAGGTAAATGGTTATGATTAGTGATGTGATGTAAAGTTGAAGGGAAATGGTTTCGGCTAGTGATAATGTGCCGAAGGGAAATGGTTTCGGCTAGTGATAATGTGCCGAAGGGAAATGGTTTCTGTAAGAGTTTGACTATTGTGATTTGATGCTTGTGAATGATCTACTTGATACTTGCGATTAATCTGTTTAATATTCCTGATTGAGATACTTAATACTTGTTGGTTGTCTAACAATGACTATTTGATTGTGATTTTTAAGCCTTGTGAACTCTATATTGTGAAATTGTAGGGTTGGATTGATTTATATGCATGTTGTTATTTAAGGAGGTTCGATTAGGATGAAAGGAGTACTCGTATCTAGCTACTTTTACCTTGTTTGTTAGGTTGCTTACTCAGTACCGTGTTTGTTGGTACTCACTCCTTACTTCTACACTTGTGTATGTTTCGAGCCCGGATCCATGTGATTTCCCTTCTTCTTGTTACATCTAAGGCTTTCTAAGGATACTTTGAGAGGTAGTTGCTTGTCATCCCGGCAGATTCTCTTGTTCCTTACTTTATGCTTTGTTCTATTTGAGAAACAAAGACGTTAAGAATTGCAATTATCTTTCAATTCCGCAGTTTATACATTTGTGGCTTGTACAAGTGACCATCAGATTTTGGAGTTATGTTTTAAAATGAATAAGTTATCCGCTCTAATGTTACTCTATTTTACTTTCTGCATTTCTTTTGTATCGTTGGGTTGAGGCTAACTTGTCTTGGTGGGGATAGAAAAGTGTCATCACGTCCAATTTTTATTGTGACATAAAGCTGAATATTATAACATTTGTGTAAAGTTTGAGAGAAAATCACATGTCAAATCTTATACAAAAACTAGGCATAGAACAACTACTATAATTTAATACAATAAAAATAATGGAAAACCATATGTAAAGAAAGCTAACATAATGCAGCGTTAACTCCACATGAGAAGTGGGTGATTCAAGTAGAGAGATGAAACAACTTAGGAATCAATGATAGCATTCACAAAAGGATTTGTGCAATGAGTAAAGTGATGAATCATAATGATTAAGCAAACATCACTGGCCCTTTTTAAATTCTAAGGATAAGTATTTCATAAAAAAGATGAATGCATGTATTAATGTAATCACATGTAATTATCATATATATAGTCATGCACATGTACACTTAATACGTCAAACATTCTACTATGTCATAAATTCATACTAATTTCGTGATCAACTTAAGAAGACTAAGATGTATCAAGGCTTTCTTTAATAATAAAATCGAATACATAAATGTATGGACTTTTGAGCTCAAAAGATATTTCTATTTAGGTTTATAATTATTACATTTGCACCATAAACATGCTTCTTTTGGCAAACAGAAGCAACTGTCTAGTTTACATAAATATTTTGGTAAAAGCGGTTGTAACTAATCGACATGACGAAATGGTGGTTCCAGTGAGGATCTTACTAATGCTACATAAGTCTACCTCAACCTTTTGTTATGCGTATCTCTTCATGTGTATCTCTTCATGTTGATGATTTATTGAATACGAATTCAATGACTTGTTGAATATTTGATAGTCGCGAAAATTTTGGTAACATGAAGGACACTGGAGCAATTCCAAAGTGAGTAAAAAAATAAAAAATTGAGGTCAAATAAATCTTTAAAATGTGAATTTTCGACTACTAAAAAATAAAACAATTGTCGTATAATGCACTACAAAAAAATTTCAGCTGGACTTTTCACTGAAATGTCATAGAAAATATGGTATTTTTTATGAGAAGTCTATCAGAGACGTTTTCGACACATTAATTTATTATGGGTTCTATCAAAATTTAATTGGAAATTCATGTATTTTTGTAATTCTAGTTGTTATTTAATAATTTGTTTAAATTCATACATAAAATTGAATTTAGAACTAAGATTATAATAATAGTTGACATAGTAAATGCTTAGGGTAAGTCATTTGTCTTCTTTCATAAGAAAATGAGATATTTCATTTTGAAACAATATTATGAATATCCATGCCATTGAAAAATTATAGCTCAATCCCGTTCGGTCCAACTACATATTTTATTTTAGTTGTGATAATACAAAGTACCAATACATTCTGGTGACTTCTATTTGATTAAACAATAATTTATCTATTTTAGAACAATATATTATGTGATTTGTACAATTCTGGATTGAATGGTACCAATATATAGGGAATTATTTATAGTTTATAGTGATAACACACAAAAATTAAATCAGCGAAGGCAAGAAATCTAGTACCAAATTATTCAAGGGAAATACAACTTTGTAAGTATGGATAAAACATAAACAAGAATATCCAAACAATTAGTGGTTCGGATAATTTACGGATAAAAATGAAAAATACACAAATGCTTTAGACATGGATAATGTTGGCCTTAAAGCTTTAAGCTTAGACCCACCTCAGTAGTTTTGTTATCACAAATGAGTTGAGGTTTGAATTTCAATTGATATGGATCGGATCTATCCAAAATAGGAAAATCTATCTCCCTTATATGTGGCCCTTCAGATACAAAGGAGGGGTTCCATTTCGGTCAATAATTATTGAATTTAAACCTTGTACATAAATCCTACTTGAAGCATTTTGTTGTAACGGGTTTGCTTGCATGCCTATATTATTATCATTTCCTCTAACTGATAGAGAATGATATGATGGTAGTGGTGGTACCAGTTGTTGGTTTGTATTCACATCTCTGCCATCAATATTACCTATTATTGAGCTGGCGCGATATGAGGGTTATGTTGGTGTTGGTATTTGAAGATTTGGATGCACGATTTTTCCATCATCATTACCTCCAATCAATCGTGAAACTGAGGATGGTGGGGGAGACATCAACAATAGTAGTTTTTGGATAACACGCACATTTGTATAACTATCATTATCTCTAACCCAACGGTGATGAACTAATGGTGGTGGTGGTGTTGATTGTGAATTAGGTCTTTTATTTCTCAAGGCTCTTGCATGTTGGACATATTCTGAAGGTTTTGGTAATGTTTCACTTCCGCTGTTTAAACCTTGTGCTACATCTATCTCCATTTCATTGTCAAAAGGATGAGATAGAACATGATTCATGAATACTTGATAGCCCCGAGCACTTTTGTCACATATAGGACAATGGTCTAACGGTAGATGAGTCGACATTTTGAAAAAATATAGAAAAAGAAGCAATATAAAAAATATTAGTATTTGAGGTCAAAAAACATAAAAATTTTTTACCTAAAACGAGGACAACTTCACCTATTTGAGGAGGATGGTGGTGGCGCTGGCGACAGTGGTAGTTGTTGGTTTTCATGCAAATCCGTATAAATATCATTACCTCTAACCCAGCTAGGAAGAAATAGTAGTGGTGATGGTGTTGAATGTGAATCAACTATTTAAGTTTTCATGGTTCTTACATGTTGGACCGATTCTGAAGGTTTTGATAATTGTACACTAAGGATGTTTGAACCTTCTAGAATGTACATATACTTTGATTGGTGTATTTGATGAGATTGAACTTGATTCAATGGTTCTTGATAACAATCATGATTCAATAGTGTAGCACCCCATAATTTTTTTAAACTAAGACTCGAATCATCCTTCGTTCTGAGTAGGATATTACCAAGGAATTTAAACTTTCTTAAGTATTAAGGTCAGGTCACTAGATATAGCCCCTTGAGTTCCAAAAAGAATTAAAGAGAATTCATTCAAGTCATTCCTTAGTTCTTTTAAGTTTTGGATCAACTTAAAACGACCATAACTTTTAGTACAGGATGAGTTAGGAGACCCATAAGATATCAAATGAAAGATATCTGAGTCCTCTTTGCAACGCCACCAAGTTTTCTAAGTGTCGAGGTCGGATGAGTGAGATATTCCCTTTTGAAATCAAGTTGTCCAGTTAAAGAAAGTTACCCGAAAATAATAAGGGGTATTTTGGTCTTTTCCTTACCCAATCATATTTATTTCATTTTTAATAAGGTTTTTAGGGTCTAATCCGATTAGGTTCAGTTTAATAATCCTAATATACGCCTAGGGTTTTAGTTGAGAGTTCAAGAGGAGAAAAGAGGAGAAAAGTCAAGGTTTCGTCAAGTTCTTGAGGTTTCGTAGTGGATTTCGCCAAGGATTTTATCCCTAAGAGGTATGTAAGCTTCCATATTGTTGGGTTCGTTCACCCACGCTACAATCATGATTTATTCAACGTAGTTTCATTCTTGAAATTTAAGGATTTAAGTTCTTGATAAGTGTTCTTGAAGTTTCATTCTAAATCTTGTTTTGTTGGGATTTCGATGAGTTCTTGAGATAATCGTATGGATTTTAAGAGTTGTTTTGAGTAGATTCTTGTATACTTTTATTGGGTATTTGAATCTAAGTGTTTGGGTAAGAAACCAATCGAATCTAGACGAATTAGGGTCGAAAAACGCATAAGAAAATTCATGGGTTTTCTGGGCAGGGGGCTAGCGCACCGCGCCACTCAGTGCGCCAGAGAAAGGGGTCTGTAGTTTTCCCCATGGGGCACCACGCCACTTAGTGCGACCCAGTCAGTCTTCTGTAGTTAGGGCTCTGGCACCTTGCACCACTCAGTACGCTAGGTCCTCTACCCTTTTCCACTTTTTTCCGTTTGAGTTCCCTCGAATCGTTCCTATGTTTTCTAGTTTATTTCTATACTCTAAGGTACATCTAAACATCAGGAGATAATCCATAACATGAGATCATAACCCTTGAATCCATAATTCAAATTCAAGGTATAGTTAAGAGTTAAGTTTTGAGAGTTCTTCCGAACATTTTGAGAAAGTCCCTTTGAGTCTTTTTGAGGAGTCTTCTACAATTTCTAATAACATGTTTCAAGACTCGAGCAAGTGAGTATGAGAATAAGGAGAATGTATTCATGCGTATACTTTATCATCACGAGATCCTTCGTATCATGAATCATAACTCTAGAATTCATAATTCACATTCAAGAGAGAGTTAAGAGTAGAGTTCAAGAAAGTCTTTGAATTCAATTGTTAATCCTCTGAGATCAACTATCGATTTGAACTAAGTTTTGAGGAAGTAAGTATGAAAATGAGAAGAGTCGTATACATGAGTCCACAATATGTAGTCCTCGAGTCGAGTCGTTCATGCCCATAAATTCCTCATGAACTTCGTAAACTCAGCATCTTTGAGAAGATTAGTACCTTCAAGTTCTAAGTTCTTGAGTATTGAGTTCCTAATCCTTTTGAGATTATATTCCTAGTCATGGGACTACTACATGTTATCCATGAAAGTCCTTCAGTTGAGTAGTTCATGCCCATAATCCCGCATGAACCCTATGAGTCGAGCAGTCTTGAGATGAGAAGTATCATTAAGTCCTTGAGTTGAGTAGTTCATGCCCATAATCCCGCATGAACCCTCCGAGTCGAGCATTCTTGAGATGAGTAGTATCAATGACTCCTTGAGTTCTGGAGTTGTTGAGTTTCAAGTATTGAGTTTTATGCATGGTTATTAAAACCTTGAATCGAGTCATTCACGCCCATAACTCGGCATGAACCCTATTTTAAGAAGTCTTTTTACAATCATTTTAAAATTGTTTTAAAGACTTAAGCATTGAGTTTGAGAAAGAGTAGATCCAAGTTCATTTCTTTAAAATGTAATATGGGGACTAAGTTTTTCCAAGAGTAAATATTTTCACATTTAAGATGACAGGAAACACCGATTTCCAAAAGAGTTTTCATCAGCAGTTTTAGTACCATCTCTTTTAAGAGAAAGATCTTTTGAGTAATAATCTCAAACCACAGAAGAGTTATGTTTTTTTTTTAAAACATATGAGCTAGTTACATTTTAGGAGTATTATTGAGCAATGATATTGGGACGAGTTTGAGTTCAGATAATTCAAAGTCTCCATAAACCGTGTAGCCAGCATGGGTAAAAAGAGTCATACTTTTTAGATGATTTCTTAATGTTTTTAGCATAGACTAGTGGATACACTTAGTGAGTTAGGTTGTATACCCCCGGAAAGGTATAGGACGGCCCTGGTAGCGTGAGGCAAGACGATGTATCATCACATAGCTCATAGTGATGGTTGTCGGTTAGAGAAACTCCCATAGAGATATTTTGTATTCTTTTATACACAGAGTTTACTTTGTATTTTCACATACAAGCAGCTTTTATCTTGTATCCTTGCATACAAACTGAGTTACTATTGCATTTTTCAATACATTGAGTTGTTTTCTACTGTTTTAAAAGCTTTCCATATATTGCATCTGTATTGTTGCTTTATATTGAGTTGAGTATCCAGAGTTGAGTATCTAGAGTTGAGTACCCAGAGTCGAGTATCTTATTATTAAGTCGAGCCTTATTTCACTGAGTTAAATATCTTATCATTGAGTTGAGCCCTATTTTCTCTGAGTTGAATTGAACTATGTTTCTTTGAGTTGAGTTAAGTTGAGTGAGTTGAGAAGAGGTGAGTATGTTTCTATTCCACCAGTTCAAGCTTATGTTTATGATTTAGAATTCCCCTTACATGCTTATACATTCCATGTACTGAGCCATTTGGCCTGCATCGTTTCATGATGCAGTTACAGGTACTCAAAATCATCAACAAGAGCTTCGTTAATACCACATACAGTTCGAGTTAGCTATTGTGAGCCTCCTTGCTTTCGGAGGGTTCCACTTGTACTTTAAGTTATATCAGTTGTTAGGATGTCGTGGGTCTTGTCCCGACTTCCATCTTTGTCAGTTAGAGGCTTCATAGATAGACAATAGAGTTTCAGAAGTCTGTTCATTTATTTTGTTAAATGTTTTAAAGACTTAAGTTGCCTATTTTATGGCGAGTTGAATATATTATTTTTATTAAGTTTTTATGTTTTTGTATGCTTGAGTTAGTCTTCCTCTTGTAGTTAGCCAGGATGAGGGTTTGTTTAGGGACCAACAATGGTTCTCGAGTGCCAGCCACGTCCAGGATGTAGGCTCGGGTCATGACAAATTTTGTATTAGAGCACATAGTTCAGGTGTCCTAGGGTGTCTATGAAGCCGTGTCAAGTAGGATCTTATTTGTGGTTGTGAGGGCCCCACTTCTATTAATAAGTGACTACAGACATTTAGGAAAAGTTTCCCTTCTTTCATACTCTTAATCGTACAATAGAGCTATGTCATAGAGATTTATTCATACTCGTGTGTTTCTCAGATTCATTCGACTACCCCTCATACTAGTGGTGGTTGAAAAACAAAGTCCATCCTTTATCGAAGAGTTGCTCTCAGCAAGAGTCTTGAGAAAGTCATGAGACTCCATAGGGGCTTGAGAGAAGCCCATAAGTGAGTTAAGTGTTGAGTTTCAGAGGAATGCACTCATGTTCGTATGAATCGTGCGTTCAAGCAAAATGTGAGATGTACTAGCTTCTCTAAGCCTTTTTTTCGTTGAGACTTTTAAGAGGATGGTATGTTTAGAGCTTGGGTAATATTTTCACCTGAAAATGTAGCATGAGTTACGAGATCATGAGCAGTAGTAGTGACAGTGCCCAGACTTAGAGGAAAGTATGCAGAGATTTAGTAATCTAAGTAAGGGACATGGTGTTTCGACAAGCTATGTTACTATAGTCATGCACCTAGTAAGTTATTAATGAAGAGTTTTCCCTTATGGGTAGACTAAGAAGTGATGAGTTGTAAATATTCCATCCTAGGAGGTAGAGCGTGTTGTAGCTAGAAAGGAGTTTGTGTTGAAGTGTCATTGTATAGGTAATGACCAAGTGTAAGTGTTGAATACAAAAAGTAGGAGTATTCATGAGGTGATAGATCTAAGCTAGGCTTATGAACTTTGAAGGGGGGAACCCCATAGTATTTAGAGGATTATAGAACTATTGGAGAGATAATGCGCAGTAAGTGAGTAAATAGTATTTAAGTTGTGAAGTGGAATGCGATGGTAATTTGTGAGTGTAGAGGCTAAGAGGTAAGGATTGACTACTTGTCATAAGGTCCTAGTGGATGAGGTTTTACGATGAGAAATAGTTAAATGAGAGCCCTTAGTTGGTTCTGAATAGTAATGCGGGCAAATTCTAGTTGGTATGGCAGAGATGATAAGAGTAACCCTGTTTCACACCCAGTCCAGCCATCATTCGAGGACGAATGATCCCAAGGGGGAGATATTGTAGCACCCCATATTTTTTTATAACTAAGATTCGAACCATCCTTCGTTGTGAGTAGGATTTTACCAAGGAATTTGAAATTTCTTAAGTATTAAGGTCAGGTCACTAGATATAGCCCCGTGAATTCCAAAAAGAATTAAAGAGAACTCATTCAAGTCATTCCTTAGTTCTTTTAAGTTTTGGGTCAACTTCAAACGACCATAACTTTCAGTACCGGATGAGTTAGGAGATCCATATGATATCAAATGAAAGATCTCTGAGTCCTCTTTCCAACGCCACCGAGTTTGCTAAGTTTTGAGGTCAGATGAGTGAGATATGCCCTTTTGAAGTCAAGCTGTCAAGTTAAGGAAAGTTACCTGAAAATAGTAAGGGGTATTTTGGTCTTTTCCTTACCCAATCAAATTTAATTCATTTTTAGTAAGGTTTTTAGGGTCTAATCCGATTAGGTTCAGTTTTATAATCCTAATATACGCCTAGGGTTTTAGTTGAGAGTTCAAGAGGAGAAAAGAGGAGAAAAGTCAAGGTTTCGTCAAGTTCTTGAGGTTTTGTTGCGGATTTCGCCAAGGGTTTGATCCCTAAGAGGTATGTAAGCTTCCATAGTATTGGGTTTGTTCACCCACGAGCCAATCATGATTTATTCAGCGTAGTTTCATTCTTAAAATTAAAGGATTTAAGTTCTTGATGAGTTATTGATAAGTGTTCTTGAAGTTTCATTCTAAATCTTGTTTTGCTGGGATTTCAATGAGTTCTTGAGATAATCGTATGGATTTTACGAGTTTTTTTTAGTAGATTCTTGTATATTTTTGTTGGGTATTTGAATCTAAGTATTTGGGGGAGAAACCAATCGAATCTAGACGAATTAGGGTCGAAAAACGAATAAGAAAATTTGTGGGTTTTCTGGGCAGTGGGATGGTGCACCACGCCACTCAGTGCGCCAGAGAAAGGGGTCAGTAGTTTTCCCCCTGGGGAGCCGCGCCACTCAGTGCGCCCCAGTCAGTCTTTTGTAGTTAGGGCTCGGGCACCATGCACCACTCAGTACGCCAGGTCATCTACGCTTTTCCACTTCTTTCCGTTTGAGTTCCCTCGAATCATACCTATGTTTTCTAGTTGATTTCTACACTCTAAGGTACGTCTAAACATCGAGATATCATCCATAACATGAGATCATAACCCTTGAATCCATAATTCAAATTCAAGGTAGTTAAGAGTTAAGTTTTGAGAGATTTTCCAAACATTTTGAGAAAGTCCCTTTGAGTCTTTTTGAGAAGTCTTCTACAATTTCTAATCACTTGTTTCAATACTCGAGCAAGTGAGTATGAGAATGAGGATAATGTATTCATGCATCTACTTTATCATCACGAGATCCTTCGATCATGAACCATAACTCTTGAATTCATAATTCACATTCAAGAGAGAGTTAAGAGTAGAGTTCAAGAAAGTCTTTGAGTTGAATTGTTAATCCTCTGAGATCAACTATCGATTTGAACTAAGTTTTGAGGAAGTAAGTATGAAAATGAGAAGAGTCATATACATGAGTCCCATATTGTTATGTAGTCCTCGAGTCGAGTCGTTCATGCCCATAAATTCTGCATGAACTTCGTAAAATGAGCATCTTTGAGAGGAGTAGTACCTTCAAGTTCTAAGTTCTTGAGTATTGAG
Source organism: Solanum etuberosum (assembly GCA_029582245.1). NCBI lineage: Eukaryota > Viridiplantae > Streptophyta > Magnoliopsida > Solanales > Solanaceae > Solanum > Solanum etuberosum. The sequence goes on along the minus strand of JAJONR010006173.1, from coordinate 24,368 downwards.
TTCCTAATCCTTTTGAGATTATATTCCTAGTCATGGGACTACTACATGTTACCCATGAAAGTCCTTCAAATGAGTAGTTCATGCCCATAATCCCGCATGAACCCTATGAGTCGAGCAGTCTTGAGATGAGAAGTATCATTGAGTCGTTGAGTTGAGTAGTTCATGCCCATAATCCCGCATGAACCCTCCGAGTCGAGCATTCTTGAGATGAGTAGTATCATTGACTCCTTGAGTTCTGGAGTTGTTGAGTTCCAAGTATTGAGTTTTATGCATGGTTATTGAAAACCTTGAATCGAGGTGTTCACACCCATAACTCGGCATGAACCCTATTTTAAGAAGTCTCTTTACAATCGTTTTAAACTTCTTTTAAATACTTAAGCATTGAGTTTGAGAAAGAGTAGAGCCAAGTTCATTTCTTTAAAATGTAATATGGGGACTATGTATTCTCAAGCGTAAATCTCTTCACATTTAAGATGAGAGGAAATACCGATTTTGAAAAGAGTTTTCATCAGCAGTTTTAGTACCATCTTTTTTAAGAGAAAGATCTTTTGAGTAATAATCTCAAACTACAGAAGAGTTATGTTTTTTTTTTAAAATCATATGAGCTAGTTACATTTTGAGAGTAGTATTGAGCACCGATATGGGGATGAGTTTGAGTTCAGATAATTCAAACTCTTCATAAACCGTGTAGCCAGCATGGGTAGAAAAAGATTATACTTTTTAAATGGTTCCTTAATGCTTTTAGCATAGACTAGTATATCCACTTAGTGAGTTAGGTTCTATACCCCCGACAAGGTATAGGACGACCCTAGCAGCGTGAGGCAGGAAGTTGTATCATCACATAGCTCATAGTGATGGTTGTCGGTTAGAGAAACTCCCACAGAGATATTTTGTATTCTTATATACACAGAGTTTACTTTGTATTTTCATATACAAGCAGATTTTATCTTGTATCCTTGCATACAAACTAAGTTACTATTGCATTTTTCAATTCATTGAGTTGCTTTCTATTGTTTGACAAGTTTTCCATATATTGCATCTGTATTGTTGCTTTGTATTGAGTTGAGTATCCAGAGTTGAGTATCCATAGTTGAGTACCCAGAGTCGAGTATCTTATTATTGAGTCAAGCCTTATTTCACTGAGTTGAATATCTTATTATTTAGTTGTTCCCTATTTTCTCTTAGTTGAATTGAACTATGTTTCTTTGAGTTGAGTTAAGTTAAGTGAGTTGAGAAGAAATAAGTATGTTTCTATTCCACCAGTTCAATCTTATGTTTATGCTTTAGAATTCCCCGTACATGTTCGTACATTCCATGTACTGAGCCATTTGGCTTGCATCGTTTCACGATGCAGATACAGGTACTTAGGATCGGCAACAGGCGCTTCGTTGATACCGCATGCAGTTCGAGTTAGCTATGGTGAACCTCCTTGCTTCCGGAGGGTTCCACTCGTACTTTCAGTTATATCAGTTGTTAGGATGTCGTGGATCTTGTCCCGACATCCATCTTTGTCAGTTAGAGGCTTCATAGATAGAGAATAGAGTTTCAGAAGTCTGTTCATTTATTTTGTTAAATGTTTTAAAGACTTAAGTTGCCTATTTTATGGCGAGTTGAATATATTATTTTTATTCAGTTTTTAAGATTTCGTATGCTTGAGTTAGTCTTTCGCTTGTAGTCAGCCAGGATAAGGGTTCGCTTGGGGACCAGCAATGGTTCTCGAGTACCGGCCACATCCAGGGTGTAGGCTCGAATCGTGACAGGTAGTTCTTGATAACCACAAACAATTTTGGCACAAAAAGGACAATGGAGTAGCTTCATATGAGTTGACATTCTAAAAACAAAATAGAAAAGGATGCAATGTCAAAAATATTAATATTTGAGGTCAACAAATATAATTTTTTTCCTAAAAAGATGTCAACTTCACATATATGACTTTTTTTGAACAAGGAGATGAGTCTGGATTGTGCATTTTAACTCTAGAGACTGTATGAAGAATTTATAGGCCGGTGCAGTGCCCACTTTCAAAGTTGTAGAATTTAGATCTCTTCTAAAGGTATGTTTATTAAAGTGACAACTCTACAATCAAAACAGGAAAATTATTGATGTTTTTTCCTTTTTAGAGATACTATTTAATATATGTAAATTAGTTCACTTGTATAATTATTTTCTAAACACGGTGAAATTAATGTGTTTCCTCATTTGAATTTTGGTTTTTGAAAGAAAATCATTACCATAAACACTAAAATCTTTTTTGGATAAATACTTAAACATATGTCTATATAGTATTTAATTGTGATAACTATGCAAACAAAACTTGAAAATTATTGATATCTTTTCCTTTTTAGAGATACTATCCAACTTATATATATTAGTTAACTTGTTAAAAAAATCTAAACACTATTAGATGAATGTTTTTTCCTCTTTTGAATTTTTCTCTTTCTAAAAGAAAGGTAGCAATAAAAAAACTAAAATTGTTTTTCTATAAATAGTTAACTATCACCCTTAAAGAGGTCGTTTGTTAGAAATCTTTATAACTTTCTAATGAAATTATGATTACCAGTTACTATTGAAAATTAGGAGTTTTAAGAGAACTATTAGCTGTTTTAACTAGTTGGATTTTAATATATAATAAGAGACAATCTAGGGTTATAGTTCTTAGATATCAGAACTCAAATAGATAATTTACTATCAAATCATTCAGGTGTGTTTATTATGAAAAGCTAACGAATTTATAAGTCTCCTTAAGTCTCTCGACCCAATTAACAAAACATCACCCTAAGTTCTTGTCGATACTTGGATGTCGAATTAATTTGTTGATTCATCAAAAGCTCATGTTATTTATCCTCTCTCGAGCTAAAGTTATTAGACGGAGGTTGGTAGCCCAATATCCATGTTAATGGTCCTTTTTCCTAATCTTAATGTTATGACCCAAAGTATAACCTAGTCTTACCATGGCGTATAGAACCCCGAGAGGCCCTACACAAGCCACTTAGCATGCATCGTAAAAGATAATGGAATTAAATACTTTAAATGATAGCATTTTATACATCAAAAGAGTTTGACAAAAGCAAAAATCTAACGTAAGTCTCAAAGTCATCTAATACATCATAAGGAAACTGATTGGGACGTAACCCATACATCACATACAAAGTTGGAAACAAAAATAATTTAAAGTAATAAAAGAGTCTCGGTCCGTGAAACATGAGGAGTCACTAATGTTCAAAGCCTATGAAGAATCAACTAGCCACGAGTTTTGGAGGTAGGAGTGTCAGACCCTACATTAGTGAAACAATGAAGGCACAAATATGCATTAGTACGTGGAATGTACTAAGTATGAAGAAATATGCATAAACATAGGCATGAAAGCATAAATGACTTAAAATGAGTAGGCATGATCATAATGGAACATTTAAAAGCTTTAAGGAAGAGTAGACATGAAAATCATGGAAACATGGTCAAGTACATTAACTTTAACATAAGAAAAGCTTTAAAGAATACATAGTCATCTTGTGGGATCTTCGCTTTAACCGACAATAAAACCATGAGAGATATGTCATGGAATTTGATATATCCCTCATACCGAAAGAAGGGAAATCTACTTGCCAAGGTAATATCCGTACATATCATCTTTTGCTTAAGTGGATCAACTAGTTGGGATATTTAAGACAATTCTACGCGGGCACGTAGTTTTGGACTAGAGGTTGCTACTAGAGACTACCCTATTTGATCCTCCACGTCAAAGCCCTCTCGATGCTAAGTCTAAATCCCAACAAAATAGAAAAAAGTCAAATATCGATATAACCTAGTAAAGGCAATTATCAATACCAATCCACATCTTTCAAAATCAAAACATAGAATAGCTCCTTAAACATACTTCAACATAGATGAGAAAACCTTTCACAATTATGAATCCATATGTGAGAAATACCTTTCACAATCATGATCATAATTACATGTAAGAAAACTTTTCACAATAACATTGATACTTTCCTTTCAGAGCATTCCCAAATCATTTACAACAATTTCATAAGAACATGCATATCTTCATAAATCCATAATTCATAGTTTCATAGTTGAAAATCATAATTTTGTCATGGGTCAACATAATTTCATCTAAATATCATGTATTAACATTGAATTCTGCATTAGAAGACTTAATTTACAATAATCAATCACACTAGAATTAAACCCATAAAGATTGGATTGAAACCCTAACTTAAGCAATTGGATTTGAGATTGAGAAATTGGAAGCTTTGGGGACCCCATGAAAGAATACATTCCATGGGTAATACCCACATACCTTGGTACTTAAAGCCCAAAAGAATGGAGGATTGAAGACTTATATGGAACCCTAACTCTTCTTCTTTTTCCTTAAGATGAGAGAATTTGGGGACGATAAATTTGGTTAGGTTTTGGGAAATTAAGAGAATGGGGTTTTGTGAGTAGTTTTAGGACCTAAAAGCCTTATATAGGTCTTAGGATGAAGGCCAAAACAACTTGTTTGATTTAAAATAATTAGGAAAAAGACTCAAAAGCCCCTTAAAATATCTGCCGAAGGACATCAATTGTTTGGAACTATGGTCTGTAGAACTTCCTATGGACCGTACTGGTAAACCGTTTAAAAGTTCAGAAACTATTATTTTGGACCGAATTTCGACGGACCATATCTATGGCTCATAGGTCATCCTTTAGACCGTAGACACCAATCGTAGAAACAAACATTACCCCTTAAAATTCACAAAGTCTGGGACCTACCTACGACATCTATCTACGGCTCGTACATAGGATAACGGGTCATCTTGGTGAACTGTGAAAAGGGATACTGGACTTAATTTTAGAAATTTATTTTCCCTCTTCCTACTGTTACCATCTACGGCCTGTAGAAGCTTCTATGGTCCGTATATGAGACCTGTAGACACATCCTGCAACCTAATTACTTATTTTCTTTCTTTTCCCAAATTGTGAGGTATTACAATATCTCCCTCTTGGGAACATTTGTCACTGAATGGAACTCAAGGCAACACAAGGAGGGTAGGGGAAGAGATCTAACAGCACAACAAGAAAGAAACTTCATCAAAAGCACATTGTCAAAGAGAAACATCAACTCCAAGCTAAAACATACTCAAAACATCATTTCATAAGGTATACATGCAAATCACACTCAAAAATCATGAAGTAATCAATCAAGGTAACTCATTTTCTCAAAAAAATCAATGCATGCATGAGGAAACATGAGAACAACTAAGACATATGAAACCAAAAGGATGAACCATGAGTAGCTAAATACCTCAAGCTAGAGTAGGATCAGAGGGAAATAGATGGGGGATAATGGGAAATCATATCGGCCTCGGCCTGCCAAGTAGCTCTCTCGACCCTTTGATTCCTCCATAAGACCTTTACGGATGCAACTTTCTTATTTCTGAATTTCTTAACTTGTCGATCCAAAATCTGAACTAGATTTTCTTCGTAAGAAAGACTCTCCTTTATACCAAGACACTCCAGTGGTACAATAGATGTCGGATCACCAATACATTTCTTTAACAAAGAGACATGAAAAACTGGATGCACCAATGCTAAGTAACTCAGCAAATCAAGTTCGTAAGCAACTTTACTAATATGTCGCAAAATCTAATATAGGCCCACATAACGGAGACTAAGCTTCCCTTTCTTCCCAAATCTCATCACACCATTCATGGGTGAAATTTTCAACTAGACCTGGTCATCTATATCAAACTCAAGATCTCTTCATCTAACATCGACATAGGACTTTTGTCGACTTTGAGCAGTTTTCAACCTTTCTCTAATAAACCAAACTTTCTCAATAGCCTCATGTACCAAGTTGGGACCTATCAAAGCAACCTTACCACCAACCTATGGGAGATCTGCACCTCCTACCATAAAGAGCCTCAAATGGAGCCATACAAATGTTTGAATGATAGCTATTATTGTAAGCAAACTCAATATATTCCAATGTTTGGATAGTACGCTCCTCTTGCCCATTAGTTTGAGGATGAAAGGCCGTACTAATATTGACACAAGTACCAAAGCCCTTTTGGAAATATTTCCAAAACTGGGGAGTAAATTAGGTACCACGGTCGGAGATAATGAATAGGGGCACTCTATGCAACCTAAAAACCTCCCTTATATACAACTTAGCATAGTCTTCTGCCGAATAAGAAACCTTAACGGAGATGAAATGATTACACTTTATCATACGATCTATTATAACCCAAATCGAGTCATGTTGTCGTCGGGTGCAAGGCAAACCAACAATAAAGTTCATATTAAAATCTCTCCACTTCCAAGTAGGAATGCGAATATCTTGGGACAATCCTCCCGACTTTTGGTGCACAACTTTCACTTGTTGACAATTAGGACACTTAGCCATAAATTTTGCAATATCCTTCTTCATCCCATTCCACTAATAGACCTCCTGCAAGTCACAGTACATCTTGGTAGCTCCTACGTGAATGGAATATTAAGAACTATGGGCTTTTGATAAGATTTTCTCTCTCAAGTCATCGACGTGGTAACACATAACTAACCTTGATATCGAAGGACTCTATTACCCCCTTGGGTGAATGCCTCAAGGGACTTTTTAAGCACTGCTGCCTTTAAATCAACCAAAATTAGATTAAGACTTTGCTTGGCTTTCACATCCGACACAAAGGACGATCCTGAAGCATTATGAACAATGACACTACCTTCACTAGAATCAACTAACTGAACACCTAATCTGGCCAATCTATGAACATCATAAACCAACTCCTTTTTATCTTCCTCTACATGAGAAACACTACCCATTGATAGTCGATCAAGATCATCCGCCACAACATTCTCCCCATCGGGGTGATAGAGAATACTCATGTTGTAATCCTTTAGCCACTCAAGTCACCTCCTTTGGTGAAGATTTAGATTGTTTTGTTTGAACACATATTGCAAACTTTTGTGGTCAGTAAATACATCAACATGGACACCATATAAGTAATGCCTCCAAATCTTTAAGGCAAGCACAACCACTGTTAGTTCCAAATCACGGGTAGGATAGTTCTTTTCATGGATTTTGTGTTGCCATGAAGCATAAGCAATAACCTTCCCATATTCCATAAGAACACACCCTAGTCCAATCCTTGAAGCATCACAATAAACAACAAACCCATCGAACCCTTCTGGTAAAGTCAACACCGGAGTGGAGGTAAGTCTATCTTTCAATTCTTAGAAACTCTTCTCACATGCTTCCGACCTTAAGAACTTAACTTTCTTTTGGGTCAATATCGTCAACAGAGAGGCAATCGAACAAAACCCTTCCACAAACCTTTTATAATAACCATCCAAACCCAAGAAGCTCCTAATATCCGAAGGGGATAGAGATCTACGCCAACTCTTAACCACATCCATTTTCTAAGGATCTGCCTCAATACACTTACCGAAAATGATGTGACCAAGAAAAGCCACGGATCTCAACCAAACGTCGCGTTAACTAAAATTTGTAAAGAGTTTTTGGTCCTCGAGGACTTGTAACACAACCTTTAAATGATCGGCATGCTCATCTTCAATTCTTGAGTAAATCAAGATGTCATCGATAAACACAATCACAAACATGTCAAAAAATTATCTATATATTCTATTCATATAGGGCATAAATGTGGATGGAGCGTTAGTCAAACCAAATGACGTTACTAAAAACTCATAATGACCATACCGAGTGTGAAAAGTCATCTTCAGAATGTCATCTTTCTTCACCCTCAAGTGGTGATAACCCGATTGGAGGTCAATCTTAGAGAAGTAACTCGCACCTTGGAGTTGATCAAACAAATCATCTATCCTTGGAAAAGGATACTTATTCTTAATGGTAACGTTGTTCAATTGTCAAAAGGTGAACCATCTTTCTTTCAAACAAACAAAACGGGAGCACCCCATGGAGAGATACTCGGTGGGATGAAACCCTTATCAAACAAATCTTTCAATTACTCCTTAAGCTCCTTAAGTTCTGTCGGAGCCATTCGATAAGTAGGAATAGAGATATGTTGCGTATGTGGGAGAAGGTCAATACCGAAGTCTATTTCTCTTGGAGTAACACTGGATAGATCATCAGGATACACTTTTAGAAACTCATTAACAACATGGACTGACTCAAGAGTATGGGTTTCGAAATCCATGTCCCTAACCCAAACAAGATGATATGTGCAACCTTTAAAAACCATTGTCCTAGGTTTAAGACAAGAAACAAACTGACCCTTAGGCATAAAAGTTTCCCCTTTCCACTCTAGGACGGGCTCATTTGAGAATTGAAACTTGACCACTCGGGTTCTACAATCAACAGAAGCATAACAAGAGTGGAGTCAATCCATACAAAGAATAATATCAAAATCTAACATATCAAGCTTTACAAGATCAACATGGGTGACTCTATGGGATAAGGAGACGAGACAATTTCTACAAACTGTCTTAGCCACAATAGATTCACCAATAGGTGTAGAAGCAGAAAAGGGGTCTATCAACACATCCAGAAGAACATCAAACCTCATAGCCACATATGGCGTCACAAAAGATAAAGTAGCATCGGAATCAAGCAAAGCATAAACATCAAGATGAAAAACTTTCATCATACCGGTAACCACATCGGGAGAACCCTCTATATCGTGTCGAGTTTGAAGTTCATAGAATCAATTTTCCTTTGGAGCCCTCAAACCCAAACCACTAGGCAGAGCCTTCCTACCATCCTTTCCCTTGTCAATTCTAGACGCACAATCTCTCAAGTGGTGACCACTTTTACCAGAACCAAAGCAATTATATGTACCTATCAAGCATTTTCCAAGATGACTTTTGCCATACTTTTGGCATGCGGAAATCGAAGAACCATTCCCACAACCATTTCCTCCTTGAGGCTTAGGTTTAGACACCCTTTCCTTGTTGAACTTAAAAGCAAGAGCATTGAAGGAACCTTGACCGAAAAACCTTTGTCGGAACTTAGAACGACCATGTCCATCAATCCTTGAATGTGAAAAGTCATTATCACCGGTCTTTGCCCTCTTAGCCTCCTTAGACCTTTCCTTATATTTCTCCTCTTCAATTTGTTGAGCATGAATCATTAGACGAAAAAATTCCATTTCTTTATGATTATGGAGGAATGACATTCTTTAACCACCATATCGGACACACCCAAAACAAACTTGTTCATCTTTGCCCTAGGATCGACAACCATAGTAGGAGCATACCTAGACAATTGTGTGAACTTCAAGGCATACTCTTTCACACGTATATTCCTTTGATGAAGGTTAATGAATACAAGAAACTTTGCCTCCTTCCTCTCAACGGGAAAGAACCTATCAAGGAAAGCAACCTTAAACTCTTTCCAATCAAGAGGACTTGCATCAACCGCCCTCTTTTCCTTCCATTGGTTGATCCAAATTTGACCAACACCCTTCACTTGATAAGCAACCAAATCCACCTTTTCCACCAGCGTCACTCACATGATCATCAAAACCTAGTACACCTCATCACTGAACTCTTGAGGATCCTACTCGACCTTGGAACAATGGAACTCCGGGGGATTCATTCTAGTGAAGTTTCTCACTCTAGTTGCCACTGTACCAACATATGGGTTAATGGAGACCGTAGTCTCTCTATTGGCTTGAGACATCATGGCTTGAGCTAATACTTCAAAAGTAGCTCGAAACTCCGCATTAGTCAATTGTTCGGAAAAGGGTCGGTCGAAAGTTGTGGAGCTTCTCATTCCACATTCTCATTGAAATTCCTCCTAACGTATGCTCTTCGAGGGGGCATATCCTGAAAAGTTGTAACACCCCAAAAATTTCTAAGTTAAGCCCAATCCATTCTTGAATTGCGTATAAAGTCGTACTGAGTGACTCTTAATTTTTCTTAGGTGTTAAGGTAAATTCTTTAGTGTGGGAATGATTTTGGATATCAATTAAGGTCACTAGAAACTCCTAGCACAAGTAGAGTTGAAAGTTTCTTTACCGATTAAGTGTTGACATAAGATTTTACTTAGGTCAACTGAAAAAGACCATATCTCTTAGAATATAAAGAGTTATGTGGCCCATAACCAATCAAATTAAAGGTATTTGAATCATCTTTGCAATGCCACCAATTTTGCGTCTATACAATTTTGAGTAAAAAGTTGTGACCATTTTAGTAACTGGTGTAGTGCAGTTCCGTTTTAGCCTCGGGAAAATTCTAAATAAGGAAATTTTCTTCTCCTTATACTACTAGGAAAACCTTAAAATGGATTTCTTAACTCCTATAAAGCCCTAAACAATCCTATTTCTATCTTTTAATCCATCATTTTCTTCTCTCTCAAACCCTAAGGAAAAATCAAAGTAGAAGACTTCATTCAAAATTCTTCTTCAAGGTAAGTCTTTCTCCAAGAATTTCATTCTTTCCAACTCAAATTCCTCCATAAAATTATGAATCACTAATGAAAATGATAATTCTTGGCCATAGAGATTTCAAGAAAGTAATTCAAGAATCTCAAGAAAGGTTTTCTTGATTTTTCTTCTTCAAGCTAGGGTTTCAAGGCTTCTGATCAAGTTCTTCTTCAAGATTCTTCAAGAACGTTATTCTTTCAGGTATGTAAGGCTATCATAGTGTTGGAAAAGTTCGTCCTCACGCCCTACATCTACTTTCAAATCAGTAAAAGAGTAATCTAGGATTTTATCCCTAGATTTGAGTATTCTTGAGATGAGTTGATTTTGAATTCTTGAGTTTTAGATTCTATTTGAAATTATATTCCTAATTATTAAATTGTTATATGTTATGCATTAAGATTCTTGAGTTGATTCGTTCATGTCTATATTTCAGCATGAACCCTATGGATTGAGTATTTTTATGATGAGTAGTATCGTTGAGTTCTGAGTACCGAGTTTTCATATTACTATTAAGATCCCTGAGTTGAGTCGTTCATGTCCATAATTCTGCATGAACCCTATGAATTGAGTTATAAATCTTGAGAAGCTTTTTAAAGCCAACACTTGAGTTTTAAACTGAGTTTTTGAGGAAGTAAATATGAGTTTTGAGAAAGAGTTTCTAAAACAGGATTAGTATGACAATCGAGTATGCCATCAATGTTTAAGCAGTATGGTATCTAGATATACCATCAATGTTTATGCAGTATGACTTCCCGAGTCATCAATGATCATATTATAATATGATTTTGAAATGTTTTTGAGAAATATTTTTCAAGTATGAGTATAAGGGGACTATGTATTCCCAGAGGATCAATTTTTACATTCATAAAAGAGAAACTGAGATTTCTAAATGAGTTATGAGTTCAAAAGTTATTTCAAGAGCAATTATCTCTTCTAAGAGGGTAGTTTGAGCAATTATCTCAAACTAGAGGAAGAGTTATATTTTTTTAAAACATATGAGTATATATTTTGGGAGTAGTATCGAGCACCGAGTTGGGTTAGAATCTTTTATGATTCGGAAGTCCCATTGAACTACGTAGCCAGTGTAGGATAGGATAGCATTGATTCTTCATACGACTCCTCACTGCCTCTGAGAAGTCCAATTAGATGGATTCATAGTCACGATATCATCATATACTCCGGCAAATTATAGGATAGCCCTGGCAACGTGAGGCAAAATGTTGTATCATTACTAGGCTCATGGTAATGGTTGTCGGTTAGAGAAACTCCCACAAGTAAAGTATATTATTTTCATGTTGTTTTTATTGCATATCCTATTGTAAAGCTTAAATGGTTTTCACTTCATGTTCATGTATTGGTTCATTTGAGTTGTTTGCAGTCATTTAGTTTAGTTATTTGTTTACTCAGTCATATTACATACTCGTACATTCCATGTACTGATGTCATTCGACCTGCATCCTTTTATAATGCAGATATAGGTGTTCATGATTATCAACAGACGCTTCGTTGAGATCACTCTACACTCCAATTAGCTTTGGTGAGCCTCCTTGTATTCCAGAGGAATTCACAGTTACTTTCCAGTTAGTAGTTTTGAGGTGTCGTGAGTCTTGTCCCGACATCCTTTCTTAATAGTAGAGGCTTCATAGATAGACAGTTTTGGAGACTCTTTCAGTTTCAGATATTTTTATTTAAAACTTATGTTTCATACTAAGAATATCCAGTTCAGTTTTGAGATTCAATAAACTGTTTTTAAACGTTTCTTTCAATTTGATGCTTATGTATGCTTGAGTTAGTCTTCTGCTTGTAGTCAGCCAGGATGAGGGTTCGCTTGAGGGCCATCAATGGTTCTCGAGTGCCAGCCACGTCCAGAGTGTAAGCTCAGATCGTGACAAAAGCATAGGATAAGGATTAGGAGAGACACAAATAGACCTAAACTCTATCGCACAACTTTAGAGTGATGAAAGAAGTGGAATTTCCTAAACATCTTATAGCTTTCTATTTATAAATGTGGTGTGCTTCACACTCATGAACAAGATTCTACTTGATGTGGTTTATGAGACATCCTAGGACCTTTCTAAACCTTGTGCTCTGAATACAAAAAATTTCACGACTCAAAGTATACCCTAGGTGTAACATGGCATATAGAACCCCGAGAGGCCCTACACAAGCCAATTATCATATACCATACAAAATAATAGAAATAAAGAGTTCAAAATGATAGAATTTCATATTTCAAAAGAGTTTGACAAAGCGGAGGTCTAACATAAGTCTCAATAAGTCATTTACTACATCATAAGGAAAGTGATTGATACATAACCCATACATCACATACAAAGTTTGTAAATAAAAATGACATAAAGAAATAAAGGTATCTCAGTCCTCGGAACATGAGGACTCACCAATCTTCGGAGTCAATGAAACCAACTAGCCACTAATATGGGAGGTAGGAGCGTCGAACCCTACATTAGTGAAAAAATGTAGGCATAAGTATGCATTAGTACATAATGTACTAAGTATGGGGCAATATGCATAAAATAGACATGATAGCATGATTAGTTTAAAACGTGTAGGCATGATCATTCCTTTAACATTTAAATACTTAAAGAAGACTTGAGATGTAAATCATAAAATATAGTCAAATACATTAACATAAGGGACATAAGAAAACTTTGAAGAAAACAAAGTCATTTTGTGGGATATTAGCTTTAACCGACTATAAGACCATGAGAGTTATATCATGGAATCTTGTATATCCCTCATACCTAAAGAAGGGGAATCTCTTTTCCAAGATAGAATCCGTACATATCATCTTTTATTTAAGTGGATCCACTAGCTAGGTCATTTAAGACAATCCTATGGGGGCACGTAGTTTGGGACTAGAGGTTGCTACTAGAGACTACCCTATTTGAGCCTCCACCTCAAAGCCCTCTCGATGCTAAGTCTAAATCCCAATGAAATAGATAAAAGTAAAATATCGATATAACATAGGAAATGCAATGAACAATACCAATCCACATCTTTCAAAATCAAAACATAGAATAGCTCCTTAAACATAACTCAATATAGATGAGAAAACTTAAGCACGATGTGAATCCATATATAGGAAATATCTTTCACAATCATGATCATAATAGCATGTGAGGAAACCTTTCACAATAATATTGATACTTTCCTTTCAAAGAATCCCCAAATTATTTACATCAATTTCATAAAAATATGCATATCTTCATAAATCCATAATTCACAGGTTCATGAGTTCATTATAGGTTCATAGTTGAAAATCATAATTTATGCATGGGTCAACATAATTTTAACTAAATATCATGTATTAACATTGAATAATGCATTAGAAGACTTAATTTACAATAATCAATAACAATTGAATGAAACCCATAAAGATTGGATTGAAACCCTAATTAAACAATTGAATTTGAGATTGAGAAAGTGGAAGCTTTGGGGACCCCATGGAATAATGGATTCCATGGGTGAATACCCACATACCTTGGTACTTAAAGCCCAAAAAGAATTGAGGTTTGAATACCTGAATGGAACCCTAGCTCTTCTCCTTCCTTAGTCTGAGAGAATTTGGGGAGGATGAATTTGGTTAGGTTTTGGAAAATTAAGAGAAGGGTGTTTTGTGGGTAGTTTTAGGACCTAAAAGCCTTATATAGGTCTTAGGATGAATGCCAAAACAACTTACTTTTGATTTAAAACAATAAGGGGAAAGACTCAAAAGCCCCTTAAATATTTATCGAAGGCATCTACAGTTTAGACCTACGATTTGTAGAACTTCCTACGGACTGTACTAGTCAACCATAGAAAAGTTCAGAAACTATTATTTTGGACCAACTTTTGACGAACCCTGTCTACGGCTCGTAGGTCATCCTACGAACTGTAGACACCAACCGTAGAAACCAACTTTACCCCTTAAGATTCAAAAGGTTTAGGACAAACCTACGAGACCTATATACGGCTCGTACATAGGATTACGGGCTATCCTAGTGAAACGTGAAAAGGGATACTGAAACTTGATTTTAGAAATTTATTTTCTCTCTTCCTACTATTTCCATCTACGGCCCGTAGAAACCGGTCCATAGATGGGACCCGTAGACACATCCTGTGACCCAAAAACTTATTTTCTTTCTTTTCCCAAATTATGAGGTGTTACACAATAACTCAAGCAATTCAAATCCACAATAATGCCTTCAAAGCATCTCATCAATCAACAAATTAAAATTCATAACAAGGCAATTCACAAAGAACAATTGTCAACATGTTGCCTTTTTCATTAATCCTTTTTTTATTCATTAAGATCAACCAAGTGGAATAATTTAACCCATCACCTCATTTCCATTAGTTTCAAACACACACTGAGGAAAATACATGATTCTACTAGTTTTACAAGGTTTAGAAGATCACTTGCCTCAATTCAATTAAAGGTCAATCCAAGACTTTAGTCTTCCCTTTTCGAATAATGTCCAAAGCCACACAATCTAACTTTATCAAATAATCACAATAAGATTCCATAAATAACAACACTCATATCATACACTTCGAAAAATGGGTCAAATAGACTCAAGAACACAATTCTGAAAAATGAAGTTGAATTCAAAAATCTTTACTTGAAAATGTTACCCAAGGCATTTGGAAATAATTGAAAACCATTTCGAAAAATGACTTAAAATCATTTCAAAATCAGCCTTTTACATTAGAACTCAAGTTCTTGAAAAACCTAGACATTTGTCAATCAAAATCCCAAGTTTCGATGTTAAAATCCATAAATGATTAAAGGAAATTGAAGTTTTAGAGTTACAAAGGCTTATTCAAATGATTTAGCACAAGAAATATCTTAAAATCACTTTCAAGGGGTTTCCAAAACTCAAAATGGATAAAATGAATAAACCCTCTCCGATGTCGCTTAAGCGAACCCCGCTTAAAATGGGGGACTCACTTTTACGAACCAGCCTTCGCGCTTTTGCGAACATCACTAAAGTGAACCATGTATCACTTAAGAGAACCTCGCCAAAATGACCAGTATTTCTTTTGCGATCCGGCCTTCGCTAAAGCGAAAGCCCTTCACGAACACGAGGCCTGCAAAACTACAAATATCTGCCAATACAAAATTCACCGAATGGACTATCGGGATTCGTTCGGAACCCCGTACACACAAATCATATATGCAATTTGACTAAACTAGATATTCTGGACTCAATGGAACCATCAAAACATGATTCCGAGGTCTCCTTGGCTCGAAACTTGTGAAAGTCACCAAAAATGAACACAACACCTAAGAAGACTAAATCAAGCTCAGGACCTCTGAAAATTCCACCAAGACCTCACCTAAGCCTAAAATCATCCCCCGAAACAAACTGAACTCTCAGAATTCTGATTCGAGCATCTAAACCCCGAATGTTGATCAAAGTCAACCCAAAGCTAAAATCTCAATAATTTCCAACTTAGGACCTCAAATCCTCAAAAGGACTCCGAATCTGAAACCGACAACTCTCTTGGACCCATTCACATTCCGGAATTGATGGAATAGATGAAATTATATTCCGACACTGGAAATTCCAAAAGATACCGAAAACCACTCTATAACAAATTTAGCCTTTCAAATTCAAAAACTTTCACAATTCACAACTTTTAACTCAAAACATGAAACCACTTTCACAACTCATTCAGAAATGACTCGGGATTGATATGGGGAGAGGTAAATCGATGATTTTACGAGAATTTTCAAAAATGACAAACTGGGTCATTACAGTGGGTTTCACTTTTGAGTTCCAAAAACTTTGTGTAACATGATTTTATATAAAATTTCACATTTAACCTTAGCCTTGGGAAATGACTTCTCGGCTTGATTTGGACCCCATTCCAAAATAAATCTTAGAGTTAAAGAAATAACTCTAAATATTCTTCACGTGATAAATATGGTAAATGTTTTATGTAAACAACATTGTTGTTGTCACTTTTAGAAGAAACTTGAAATATAATTGAAGAATTTATGATTTGAAATTTTGACATCTTTTATGCCTTTTTATATTTCAATAATGTGTTGTGGGAAAATTGGGAATCTATAAAAGCAAGACCTGTGGAAATATCTTCCATCTTTGGCCAAATAATCCTTAAGAGCTAGGGTTCATTTTTAAGGATTGGGGAAAGGAGAGAACAGATCCACATCCCTTGAAATTGAAGATTTGGAGCATGTTTACAAAAATTTCTTACTATTTTCTTTAATTTCTTGCTGTATTGTGATATTTTTGGGTTGGTGTATTTTCCTATTTGAATATTGTGTTAAGAGATAAAATCAATATGTGGATTTGGATTTTGATTATTATCTTGTACTTTTGTATTATTTGAATACTTGATATTTGTATGAGTGGGTATTTACTCATCTAATTGATCTTGTGATATTGTTGTGTTCAAATGGAGTAAGTAACCGCAGGGCTCATCCATTTACTTTAATTAAGTTCGCGATAGAAAATTAAAATTGGAAAGATTGCTTAGCGCGATTTGAGGTTTTATCTTATTGATTCAAGCTAGAGACAGAAGAATCCAAGTGTAGCCTTAAATAAATTTGAATATATATATATATATATATATATAATGTAATTTAACTAGATTCGAGAGGTACTCGCTAAGTTAAATTTGCTTGTGGTTGAATACACTAGCGGGTAATGGACCCATAATTAATAAGTAAGTAGTTAATAAATAGACTAGATAGTTATATATGTGTATATATAAAATATAAAAAAATTGTTCTCTATTTTGATATCTCTTATTTTCCTTTGCTTCTAAAGAATTGATCATTTTACATGCTTTCTAGTTAATTTTATCTATATTAGTTTTTTTTGAAAAAAAATATCTTTTATTAAAAGATTGCTTGGCTTGGCTTAGTTGGTGATAGTTCCTAGCTTACATGATTACCTATATATTGTTCTCTTTGATATTTGACCCCGACTCATAATTGGATAAATTATATTGCATAAAAATGTGTACACTTTTTTTTTAAGGAGTGAACATGAACGTTATCAGTAACATAAAGTGCATTGGAGCAGTTCCAAGTGAGTAATTGTTCTAAAAATTAAAAATAAAGTTCTGAAAGAAAATAAATCTTCGAAATCTATTTTTAAAGAAATAGCACTGGAATATTCTGCACGTGATATTCTTATTTACTTTATCTTGTATTTAAACTAAGTTAATACGCGTAAAAAAAAAATTTAAAAAAAAAACTTGCCTTGTATTTAAACTTTTATTTTGTTTTTTACCTTCATTCGTTATTTTTTCTCTCTGTTTCTCTATTGATTTTATTTTTAAAAAAATTATTTTTTTGTTATCTTTCCTTTTGATTTGGTTTAAAATTTAATTTAAAATTTCTTGCCTTTAAAATAAGTTAATTTATATGAAAATAAGTGAAGAAAATCAAAGGAAAAAAAAAATTAAAACGTTAAACTTAAAGGACACTTTTTACTTCTATAAAAATATATGTAAGAATTTTAAAAAATAATAATTATAAGTGAAAAGAATTAAACTAAGTTACTTTTGTTATGAGTCCATAAGGATATATTTGTAATTGTGTTAAAATGAAGAGTTTATATTGGTTAAATTCTTACAAACAATAACAAATGCTAAACTTATTTTGACATATTTTAGAAAGAAAGTTTTGAACTAATTTAAATAAAATGTGTTTGAATAGTTAATATTTTGTTCCTAAAAATACTTTTAAGGATTATTACGTAAACATATTTTTAACATTTTGTTACATAATATGACCACTACTAAAATTCGTATCTTGATTATTAAAATCGTCTTTAAAATGATGTATCAATATTTTTTTTAATTAATTTGAAGAAAATTTCAAATTTCGTGACTAAAAGAATGAACAATGTTTGACTATCAAGAAATTAATAATTTGATAATGTATTCCTCGAAAATTAAAAATATCACTTTTTCATTTCTATATCAGATATTTCTTAATATCAAATATGATAAACTATTTAACAGAGAAGATTTGACAAAAAAAAGGTTTAAAATTCAAATTCTAAGAAATATTAAAATACAAACTAAATAAATGAGGAGTTAAAAAAATAAAGAAGAACAACAAAAGAAATTGTCAATAGAAAAGGACTTTGTTGAGAAATATAGAGGAAGAAAAAACAAATAAAAAGAAAAGAAAAGAAAAACAAGTATATTGGTTATTTTGTGGGGGTAAGATTTATAGTTTTCTTTCACGGCATGATATTTAGAGTGTAGTATTGAAAAATGTATTAATGTAATTTAGAATTTAACATTAATATAATTGTTATTGTATACAGAAAAAAGTTGCTTTCATGATTGTTTTTGTTGTTGTGGAGTTAGAGATCAGTTTTCTAATAAATTCTTTCAATATTAAAATCAAAATAAATAAAAAAAATTATATTTATCGAAGACAATAATAAAATGTATCACAAAATTCATTGACAAAGCAAACTACAAACAAATTATACTTAAGTTGATGCAAATGGAGATTTGAAAGACTTTTAATCGATCTTTACGGATTGGTTAATCAATGATTAGTATTCTATGATCAGATGCAAGGCTTATGGTGGAAATATTACAAAAAGAAGATAACAACATTGTGGAAAATAGATACCACTTGCGAAAATATATGAAGATGGATGAACTTTTTAAAAAATATCTACATTTTATATATTCCTCGAACACGAAATGTTTTAACTCATAATCTAACGCAATTCTCTATTTCCTTGCTACATAGAATTTCTTGGAATTTAACTTTCTCAATTCGGGTTGTAAACGACGCATTTATGTCTTATGAACATTTGAAACAAATTATTAAGTAATATATAGAAGTTGTTTACTGAAAAAAATAGTATAAAGTACAGAAATTTCATAGATTTGGGGGTTAATTACATCTCGAGCGCGTTTTCTTGCTTTTTCTTCGGAAGAAATTCCCTATCTTGTCCGCGGGCAAGCTTCCTGAGAAGACTCTGAAGATTTTTTCCTTTTTAGAGAGTCGGTCTGTTTCCTCAATTACAAAAATCTTGAATTTTTCATTGCTCTCGAATACATTTCTTGGTTGTCCAATACATTGCAAATGATGCATTACTTCATGTGAAAGATGTATCCGAGAGGGGATGGATGTATCCAAGAGGGAATAGGGATGTATCCGAAAGAGGATTTTTGTAACTTTTTTAAATGGTAGAAAATTTAGAGATTATGATATCTTAAGTTGTGAATTTACGTAATTTTTTCAAAATAATATGTAAAATTATATTGGACCCGAATCACGGGCCTTAAATTATATAGTATATATATATATATATATATATATATATATATATATAAGTTCTAATTGTGTACTAACTAACGGTAAATAAGCCAATTGAAAAAGGACATGTGTCCAATTTTTCATTGTTCACTTGCCTTCAAGAGACTGTGACACACTCACTTTCTATGTAAGATCATCATTTAGGATGTATTAATGCTCTTTTAAAATTATTTAGGGGGATAATAGGACCCTAGTTAAATTTAAATGTATCCTAGAGATTTTAATCATATAGCTTGAAAGGATACTTATGTGTTATGCCTTATCCCAAAAATATCTTCGTCTAACATTTAATATGAAAGCAAGAAAAAATTTAAAACACTAATATTTTTAATCATTATATATTCAAAATATACTAATATAATTAATTAAAATTAATTCATTAACGGTGTAACATTTTCAATCATGACCAAGGTCAAAATAGTCATTTTGATCGGTTAAGAAAAAAAATCTTCTACTCATCTGTAGAAGAATACAGACGACTCTTTCTTTGTTTTCTTACTCTCAACCTCAAGCAGACGCTCTCAAAAAAATCTTCTGATAGTCAAATTGCATGAGTTAATTACAACTCGAGGATTCAAAGGCTATTTCAGGATCCTAGCAGAGATGTTTCGAGAAAATAACCACAGATTATGGAAGAAAGAAAACGATTGAAGAAGATTCAATGTAGACAATCAACATGTATCTATTCATACCATTTACAATGACTTGTACAAGTATTTATAGTTGCATACAATGAAAGTGATTGAGCTAAATCAGTTGCTAACTGATTTCCTGAAGCTAACTAAATTCCTGACTATGTACTGTTTCTAACTGTTTTTCCCGCTAAAATGGATAACTACTTTGTTGACTCATCAAATATAGAGATCTACTAACAATACTCCCCCCCGCAAAGAAATTATTTTCCTCAAAGATCAAAAGATGGAAATCTGGTCTTATGGATGTTCAAGTACTCCCAAGTAGCAGCATCTGATGACAAGTCTTTCCACTTCACCAAGACTTGTGTCACTACCTTATTACCCTTCTTAACCATCCTTCTCTACAATAGGGCTTCAGGGTCTGAGCAGTGGGGATTTTCTAAATAAGTGATCGGCGGATAGGTCACCAGGAAAGGAACTTCATAACATTTCTTTAGGAAGGACACATGCACTGTTGGGTGAATCTTCACTGAGTTTGGAAAGAGCAAAGTATATGCTACTGGACCAACCTTTCTAATAATCTAGAAGGGGCCATAGTATTTAGCAGTGAGCTTCTGATGAGGAGTCTCTGATATAGTCAATTGTCTGTAAGGCCTGACCTTGAAGTATACCCAATCACCAACTGAATAATTTATGTCACTTCTATGCTTGTCAGCTTGTTGCTTCATCCTAAACTGAGCTCGTATCAAATGATGCCTCAATAATTGTAGTTTCAGTTCTCTATTGATGAGGGTATTATCCACTTCAGAAGATGAGGACTCACCTGGCATGTAAGGTAAATGCAATGGGGGAGGTCTGCCATAAAATGTTGCATAAGGAGTTAACTCAATAGCAGAGTGATGGCAAGTATTGTACAAAAACTCTGCCATAGGTAGGCAATCATACCACCCTTTAGCATCTTCAGCACAAAAACATCTCAGTTAGGTCTCCAAGCACCTATTAAGAACTTCAGTTGGACCATCATTGTGGGGATGATATGCTGAAGATAGATTCAACTGAACACCGTGCAATGAAAATAATTCCTATCAAAATGTACTGAGAAACACAGCATCCCTGTCACTAGTGATATTATCAGGTAGATCATGAAGTATGACTATGACATCCATGAAAACCTTAGCTACAGACTAAGTTGTATAGGGATGTTTAAGAGGAATAAAATTACCATACTTGCTAAGTCTGTCAACTACCACCAGTATGACTTCTTAGACATGGGATTTTGGTACACCATCAATGAAATCTATGTTGATTTGAGACCACACTACCTCAGGGATGGGTAAGGGTTGTAAAAGACCAGGATAAGCTGCTATATCATCTTTACTTATCTGGCACACATCGAACTTTTGCACAAACACGTTAACATCCTTCCTCATTCCTTTCCAATAGAAGACTGTTAATAACCTCTTCAATGTAGCCTCAATCCTGGAATGGCCCCCTTGGGGTCTAGCATGCCACAAAGTGATGATATCTTGCCTTAGTTGTCCCACCTTGCCAACAACTAATCTGCCTTTCCTCCTAAATTTGTTTCGATACCAAGTGAACTGTGAATGAGCATGTGGATCAGATTGCAGCCTCCCAAATGAGACCCTTCAATTCAATGTCTGTTGTCCAACTATCTTCAATAACTTGCAACAATTCAGAATCACTATTGGAAATAATCAAAGCCAAGAGTTCTGCACCAGATACCCTTGAAAATGCATCAGCAGCCTTATTTTCAATCCCTGCTTTGTACTCAATGGTATAATCAAAAGGCATTAACATGGTCAACCACATAAGTTGGGAATTGGTGTGCAATTTTTGTTCCATTAAGAACTTCAGAGCCCTCTTATCAGTTCTGATAATGAACGTTTGCCCAAGTAAATATTGAGACCATTTAGAATGGCCACATGTCTTGGTGAAAGGGTCTTGCTGATAAAGGCAATAGGATGACCTTGTTGCATCAACACAGCTCCAATGCCATACCCACTAGCATATGTTTCTACCACAAAGGTTTTGTTTGCATCAGGTAAGGCGAGAACATGAGTCCTAGTCAAAGCTTCCTTCAGTTGTTTGAACGCATCAGTAGCAGCTGGTGACCATTTGAAACTATCCTTCTTCAAAAGATAAGTTAGTGGTTTATTGATGATGCCAAACCCTTGTATGAATCTCCTATAATAACCATCCAATCCAATGAACCCTCTTAATTGCTTGATAGTAGTTGGTGCCGGCCAATTTTGAACAGCAAGTATTTTTGCAGGATTAGTGGATACCCTTACCTGGTAATGAAATGGCCTAGATATTAAATTTTATCCACTCCAAAGAAACATTTGTTTTCCTTGGCTAGTAAGTGATGATCCTTCATTACAGCAAACATATTTCTCAGGTGCAACAGATGGTCTTCAATAGACTGATTATAGATCAAAATATCATCCAAAAAAACTAGGACAGACTTCCTCAAAAAAATTCGAACCACAGTGATCATCAACCCTTGAAAGGTTGCTGGTGCATTAGATAATCCAAATGGCATTACCAAATACTCAAAATTCCCTGAGTGAGTTTTTTTGTATGTCTTCTTTGGCCATCCTCAACTGACGGTACCCAGCCCTAAGATCTATTTTGGAAAAATTACTGAACCCCCAAGTTCATCCAAAAGATCTTCTACCAGAGGTATCGGGAATTTGATCTTAACAGTGTACTTGTTAAGATCCATATAGTCTACACATGACCTCCATTAGCCATCCTTCTTGCCAACCAACACCACTAGTGAGGCAAATGGACTACTACTAGGCTGCACAATGCCCTGATCTAATGTCCTTCTTAACAGAAGGATATCTATAGGGTCATTTATTAACATGTTCTGTTCCAAACTGTAACATAGTCTTATGATCATAAATCCCTATAGATGGTAGTAATCTTGTAGGTTCAGCAAATAATTCCCATTATCTTTCAATAGACTCACTATTCCAAGATCATTGTCAATGTTGTCTTTAGTTTCTAACGGAAGTAGTTTAGCACTCATGTGAGGAATTACTTGTATCATACATAATTGATATTGATTACCTGTTAACTTCCCAAGCTTCCCAGCTCCAACAGATGTAATTTGTTTGCTTGTACCCCTTAGTAAGTGTTTTAGGCCATTGTACAAAAACTCCATAGTGAGTTTGCTGAAATTCATCTTAATATCACCTAGAGTCAATATCCATTGAACTCCTAGTACCACCCCACAATTTCCCAATGGAAGTAACAAAATTCAGTGCAAACTCTGCTCCTTGCAACAACCAAGAAAATTTGCACAACTTATCAACCTTCATTGTACCATTGGCTGCAACAACTAACTGAGGAGTAGTTTGTGTGACTTGACACCCTAATTTTCCAACCAAAGATGGATCAATGAAGTTGTGGGGACTCCCAATGTCCACCAAAATGTGTAAGGGTTGTTTGGAGTGATATCCAATAACCCTTGACACCCTAATTTTCCAACCAAAGATGGATCAATGAAGTTGTGGGGACTCCCAATGTCCACCAAAATGTGTAAGGGTTGTTTGGAGTGATATCCAATAACCCTTGACACCCTAATTTTCCAACCAAAGATGGATCAATGAAGTTGTGGGGACTCCCAATGTCCACCAAAATGTGTAAGGGTTGTTTGGAGTGATATCCAATAACCCTTGACACCCTAATTTTCCAACCAAAGATGGATCAATGAAGTTGTGGGGACTCCCAATGTCCACCAAAATGTGTAAGGGTTGTTTGGAGTGATATCCAATAACCCTTGACACCCTAATTTTCCAACCAAAGATGGATCAATGAAGTTGTGGGGACTCCCAATGTCCACCAAAATGTGTAAGGGTTGTTTGGAGTGATATCCAATAACCCTTGACACCCTAATTTTCCAACCAAAGATGGATCAATGAAGTTGTGGGGACTCCCAATGTCCACCAAAATGTGTAAGGGTTGTTTGGAGTGATATCCAATAACCCT